>BLFP01004847.1:22752-27752 GCA_014634505.1 Montipora efflorescens | reverse complement strand
GCTTAGTGTGGTTAAACCACACTGCCTGCCACTGCCTCTGGGTTTAATCTCAATCAGCGCGTTTTTCTAGTTTTAGTCAAAATTATGGTTTTCGTTAACCGATTTCAATTTTTCCACACTTTTGAATTTCCATAGAAACATGCCGAAGTTCTCTCTGAGCTTCGTATGCATCAATTAAAAGCTGTGCAAATACTATCCCTAAAGAATAAAAACTGGAGAGAGATGATTGCTTTTACTAAAGTGTTTGTTTACTTTTTATCGACATTTATGTCGGAAGTTTCTTTTTCAAACACTAAAACCCATGTTTTTGTATTAAGTTTTCATATTTCTTTTGTGTGGCAAATTAAGACGAATAGGAGATGCTCTATCTTAAACTAGAAAGGGCTTTTCTTGAGCAGCTACGTTTAAGCATTATTTTTCAAATAAAAACTCGATTCTCCCAACAATAGAAAAGGGGACGTTATTTTAACTGCACCAAATAATTCTTTTTTTTTTTTTGTAGAGAATACTGCGTTTTCTCAAACATATGGAATACATATAGGTGTCGCAGGTTCCCCATTAGAGTGTTAAAAATGAGTTTTCAAAGTCTTAAACTTATTCAATGCTTCTCTGTTCTAAGCTCGGGCTTCTCTTTGGTGCTTAAGTCTTCTTTTAAGGAAACGCCATGCATACAAACATGCATTGATTGGCAAATGGGCGTACTTCGCAATGTTAGAGAGAGAGAGAGAGAGAGAGAGAGAGAGAGAGAGAGAGAGAGAGAGAGAGAGAGAGAGAGAGAGAGAGAGAGACTGGAATTCGACGAGGAAACGTAGTGGGGCTAATTAGTATTAATGTTTGACTCTTCGAGCTCTTGAAGATTTGCCCCCATCAAAGCCTTGTATCTTCAACATGATCCACGGCCTCCCTTGTTTCATACCTTCCGCAATATGTTCGCATTTTTAAGATGTGCTTGAATGTCTGTTTATATTTAGGAAGTCTCCAAGCGTACAAAAATGGATTGATTGCAGAATTCGCGTATATGACAGCGGCAGCGATAAAATGCACAAGCGTCCACAACGACAAATTGCATGTAAAGCAAATGTATAATGTCATCTCTACGACGAACCAAGGAATGAAACACAATAAAAATGCAGAGATGACAATTGCAATAGCTTTGCTTACAGTCCTTTCTCTCTGGAGTATCATTTGGCGAGGTACCCCTGCATGCTGGTCATCCAGTGCTTCGATGCTGTGTGAATACTTGTGAAAGCGGTACAAAGTGAGAACGTTGATGACCACGATGCAGATGAGAATACAGAAGATTTGTACATTGTAAAGAGTTCCAATTAGCACAAAATGCGTTCGCAACAACGAGAACGCAAACCCAAACAATAAAAAATAGATCCAACACGTGAAAGAAACGATGCAGACTCGTTTACTTGTCACCTTGGCTCGATACCGGAGAGGAGTCACCACAGCAAAGAATCTGTCAATGCTGAGAAGAAGTATATGACCAACACTTACGTTTATTAACGTTGCAAAGAACTTTAAAATACCAAATGATGCGTTGGTGTACTTGTATAATAAGGCCCAAGCCCAAAAGGCATGGAGTGGAGAGGCAACAAGACCAACCAAAAGATCTGCAACAGCCATGGAAAAGATGATCAAGTTCGAAGGCGAAGATCGAAGTTTCCGAAGAGGGTCCATCCAAACCGATAAAACGACAGGAACATTTCCAAAAGCTGCCATTGGAAAAGTGATCGCCGCCAGAACAGCAACAGTAGTGACGATGGTCTGATGAGCGTTATCGATATTGATCGAAACTTTAGCCAAAACTTCTTCACTTGTCATGTCCCAATAGTCAAAGATACCTCGAACAGCCGCCATATTGTCTTAAACGAAATATGAATTCTTAACTCTTCTCGGCATGATTGTCAATATTAAAATAACTGTGACTGGAATTGACGTGTAATGTTGAAGACAATTTGCATATTATCTACTGTTTTAAGGACACGTCAAAAACTGAAAATGGCATAAGATAGTAAGCTCATTGCAAGCATTTTGCCAGGTTCTGTGAGAGGCTCTGTCAAACCTTCCCTTATCTCCATCTTGACTAGCTGAGCTTTTTTGTGCGGACAATTTAATTTTTTTGTGGAGCAGATGTCCGATATTGCGCTATTTAACAGGAAGGTGCAAATGAAACCATTCTTAATGGAGATTTTCAGGTTATTCCGGATGTAGCATCTGTTTTACCATGAAGCAGGTAATTTTAGTTTACATTTTGACTGATTTCTTTCTCGGAGACCATCACGCACACAATATTATGTAGATTTAGCCAAGCCTAACATCTGAGCTCCCGTTTCTGAACCCAGAAAGCAATATGGTGCGTATGGAAATAATTATGCCTCTGCATAAAGTACAAAATTAATCGTCAACACCTCTAAGCTGATAGCAGTAAACAAACAAGCCTTGCAAACAATAAATAATAATTTTAATCAAGAACTAAAACTGAAATTACATGCACAGTAATCTCTTTCACAACAATGTCCGTTTGACTTATAATCTTTATACCCTCTCTCTTCAGTTTAGAACAACAGCAAAACTGTTCCTAATAGTAGTAGTGAATTCGCTTAATAAGTTACTCGACTGCAATTTCACAGTCAAACAAAGCAGCTCACGACTGGACATCCATTTCACACAAAAATCTATTAATGTGATTGCTGAAATATGCCAGATTTTGACTCCACTATCCAATCAGACACAACACGACTAACTCAATCACAACACTACTGTGTAGATACATGGGCATGTAGGACAGCAAGCGCCACAAGCCGGTTAATTTTGCTTACCATATGCATACAAACTCCGCTCCAGCATAACAATACGTTAGGATACTTAATGGTACTGACCTCCTAAAAACTTGTTAAAGGAAAATTATACTGGACACCTGCCGGATACGAAAACCCAAAACCCCTTCGGGAATGAGGGAACGTATTCTCCAAACTCTATGCAAGTGCCACTACCCCATGGAGGCTAAGGGGGAAAATTTAACAAAAAAGTAGGCGAAGAAAGCTGAATCTAGACTGATTCAAATCCCTAACGGTTCACTATTTGTTCGACAAATTACCCATAATGCCCACCAGACAACCGGACCCAGTCCTCTGGTCCGTGCCGGCAAAATATCCAATTTCGCAGACTACAACTGTCAGAAATAGCATAATCCCTCTCAACACGGAATTGCAAACCTTTCTTAGCGTGTTTTACAAAATATGTGAGGGAGCGAGGCAAGGAAAAGACTACCTGAAAGCTAACCGTTCAAATATGTGTTTTGTCTATCGCTCCAATTCTCAGCTTTGTGGTGTTCTTCATTGAAATTTTCTCTTCTTCCCCTTCCTCGGCTTCTCACGAGGCTTTCTTCGCTTAAATTTCTCAAAGTTCGTCGTTTTTTCTCTCATGCTCTTTCACGTTTCTTTACTTTTCGTGATCTTCATCCCGTTGCTCGTCACTAATATGATTTCTTGCCAGAAAAACGCGGGTTGCCAAATGCAACGCTGCTACGCGATTTCTCGCCAAGAAAAATTGCCCGAACACTCCCGTCCCCAGAGGTTCTCCTGCCTCCCTTCTTCCAACCCAACAGTCTCTACGGGCGGACGGGCAGACGTATGTGATGTCATTAACAAAATTTCTTGCATGGATAGATTTCCCAAAAAATCTTACCCATGGTGCTCCGCGCGCCTTAGCTCCGCTGTAACATTAAACATTTTATCGTAATTCTACCATAGGTGCTTTTTTATAAGAAAGATGAGGCGAGATAAACCAAAATACTTGATTTGACTGTCAAAGAACTGCAACTGTAACTAACTTAAACAGACACCCTCTCGGTCTTATATACGATCTGATTACAATATGTTCTATTTTTAACAATAGGGAGCTTTAGCAACGACGACGGGAACATCAACGAAAACATCATCACATCATTGTAACCAATGCAAGTCTATTCCATGCTTTTTAACATGACAATGGTGTGGCAGTCCCTAAAGAATGAAACTGATATCAGTCAAGCTTAATTTAAGGGAGAAAATGGAAATTTATCCTCAAGTGCCGACGTCCTACATAAAACCTCAAATTTTGTATTTCATGTTGTTGTTTTGCTAACGACGGCAAAGAAACGGACAAAAATGAAAAACGCTCGTGCAGTGTTACAATATGCCTATGCCGGAATGTAATTTTATACTTAGACACGTGCGATCAATTATAATAAAACAGCAGATCTTTCTTACCACGAATAAGTGAACACGCTCGATATACACAACTTAAAACATGCAGAGCGTGCAAAGCTATTGTTTTTGCCTACTAAATATGCAAATTTGAGACGTTCTCGTTTGCCTTCGCCGTGGTCGTTGCTGAAGCCCACTGATGGAAGAACATTTTGGAAGGTCATGATAAGAGATAACAGAAGTTTCTAATCTGACTTAATATATAGAGGATATTACACGCTGGCGAGATTTGAATTTTATGTTCAAGTGGCAAGAACAGGTGGTAGGTGACTCCTACCATGGAAGAGGAAGGCCAGGGGATCGAGCTCGAATGGGACACATTTCTCATCATCCCCAGAGCTTCTCCGTCAGGAAATGAAACTGTTTGTTTCGTTTCCTCAGAAACGAAACGTATCTAAAAGTCTTTTTCTTTGGCCATCTCAGTTTTATCAGACATTATAAACAAACAGCGGTGACAAACATGAGAAAAAAACGCATTATTCCAAATTATCTTTTATTTGACGTTTTGTATGCTTCTGCAGACATCTTCAGAATTGACGGTTAATACAAAGTTGGAGTTTACTTATTAACTATAAAGTAACAATAGAGTTGACAGAAAATGCGCGCACTGAATGAAATAAGAAGGTTTTCTTGCCTCTAATAGCAAATAAATTGGAAAAGGTTTTGTGAGATTTTTTCTGCCTCTGTGGCTTCTTCGTGTTGTGTAAGTATGAACTAATTTGCATACGTGGGTTTAAACTTGAT
>BLFP01004842.1:941424-957603 GCA_014634505.1 Montipora efflorescens | reverse complement strand
TTATTATTATTTTTACTCTTTTTTTAACGGAGGATTTATTTTCCTTCACTATGGTCTTTTCTCTTCACTTGCCTTCCTGTTACTGTGCTTGCGCGTGGCATTGGTAACGTGGCAGGCAGGAGAAGACTGGGGCGAATCAGGGTAAGGTAAGAACTGCGTGACAGGAAATCGTGGGAAAAAATATCACTGAAATATATACCAACATGGACGATAATGTGCTTTCATTTCTCATTTGCTCCATTACTGAATGGGAATTGATACAACCGACACCGAAATTTTTAACTACACTTTGATTGCAATCGCGACAATTGTGTCAAAATACTTGATATTCAATGTTCAAATAGTGTTGCGTGACAGACAAGAAAACAGGGCCCTGTGTTCTTTTCCTTAACAGACAGCTCTTTGTTGCTCGTTAAAAAAAGTCCGATCAAATCAGAAGGCTACATTTGTAATAGCCACGCAGTGGGGAAGGATTGCCCAGTTTTTGGTCTGGTGAACTTTGACTTGCGGGAGAAACTTTCTTCGATCCCTCTGGGAACATGTAAGTCTTAATGATCCATTCCTTCATCGTGTTGTGTGCCAATATGTTTGTGTTTTTGATCAACTGTAGAATTGAGGGCCATACAGGGACAGACGTGAAAGCTTTTGTAGCAAAAGGATAGGCTAAATTGCAGAATACCCCGTAACACTAGCTATTTTGCGTAGCTCTTACAATTGGCTACGCAGAAATGCGTTCGATATATTCACACATGGCTACGAGGTTTTATGGTTAAATTTGAATATTATTTTGTTTAGAAATCTCCCTTGAGACTTGTGAAACAAAGAAAACAGAACTGAGCTGTCAAATTTGACCACAAAAGTGTCGTAGCCATTCCTGAATAGGCCATCCCCCTTTTTTTGCCTTTAGCGTCGAATGCGTTTCCTGAGGGTAATGACAATCTGCGAGCCAGCGAGCCATGCGAGTCATGCGAATTTCGCATTTACTGTAAGTCTCAGCACCCATTTCAAATAGCGCTGATAAACCTGTTATTAAGTCTAAGCACCCATTTTAAAACGGTTAGCTTTCAATAACTGTGTGACTCGCAGTCATGGCTCGCATGGCTCGCACGTTTGGCTCGCTGGCTCGCTGGCTCGCACATTGGCAAAACTCGTTTCCTGATATTAGATCGGTCGGTCGGATTGAAAAAAAAAAACCTAAAAAAAATCATAAGCAGTCTTGGTACCCCAGTAGCCAGCTAAACAACAAGACGTGAACCCAAAATCAATATGGCAGAAAAAATGGTGGATGTTGTTGCAAAATTAAGACAGCGTGGGAAAAAGGATCAACCACCAAAACTCCTATGCGGCATAAAAATGGTTTAGAAACGTTGTTACCTTGTTTTTTTTTTTTGAAAATACCAAAAATTTGGGTCGGTCAGACGACGCTAAACGGAGAAAAAAAAGGGGATGGCCATATCGATATAATGAACTCCGTCTCAGCTTATTGCTCTCTTATCTACAGTTACTAGGCCTAGGCACTGATTTCAAACTGGTTAGCTTTCAGTTATTGTAGTGCTTATCAACAGTTATTAGAGCTCAAGTAACTTTGCAGAATCTTGAATAAATTACAACGGAGTAGCTGGGTAGACGCGTAGCTACCTTCCAGAGAATTTGAGTGAATTATGAATAAATTACAATGGAGTAGCCACGTGGGCGCGTCGCCACCTTCCAGAGAACTTGAGTGAATTATGAATAAATGACAACTTGAGTAGCCGCGTAGCCACCCTACGGAGAATTTGAGTGAATCATGAATAAATTACAACGGAGTAGCTGCGTAGATGCGTAGCCACCTTCAAGAGAACTCGAGTGAATTATGATTAAATTACAGCAGAGTAGCTGCGTAGACGCATAGCTGTTGCCGGTAAAATCTGTTTTCAGCTTGAATCCGTTTTAACCTAGCTAGGTTAAATCGGTGTTCCTCATTTTACCTGCAATAGGTTGAATATGCACTCAGATGGATTGAAGAAATGTTTTGGAGCCTAAATTAAGCCTAGAGAAAAATGAGAGTCAAGTTAGAATTAGTTTTGGTTATTATACATAGATGTCAATTGACCAATAATTATTATAGAAAAGTAAATAATGAAAAGAACTGTGTTAGGTGAGCATGTTTGTCGTTGTTGTGTAGTAGGGAACACACAGTACTACATATATGGGGTCCAAGTTCGAGTACGGGTAAGTGCATAGCACAGTTCTTTGTTCCCCTACTGTGTTGTAATGATAAGTATATGAAAATACAGAAACCAATAAGATACGTAAGACAGAGCTTGAGGAAGGAAGGTATAAGTGTCATCAATCCTTTTTAGAGGGCGTTTAAGCTAGGTTGAGTGCATAATTCAACCTAGGTAAAGTGGGCATCACGAATTTATCCTAGGTAAAAACGGATTCATCCTGAGAACAGATTTTACCTGCAACATAGCCACCTTCAAGAGAACTCGAGTGAATTATGATTAAATTACAAGGGAGTAGCTGTGTAGATGCGTAGCCACCTTCCAGAGAACTTGAGTGAATTATGAATAAATGAGAAGCCGCGTAGACTCGTTGCCGGCTGCATAGTGTAGCTAGAGATGTGGGGTGTTCCGCAATTGCTCTAAAGGATATTTTATGGCAAGATAACCCTGGGATCAATACCTCTTCGGTAGTAAGGAGAACTCCCCCAAAAAGATATTTTTATATTCATGAAAGCTTGATAGTTAATTAATAATTCATGTTATAGTATCAAGTTATAGTATCAACAACTTAATTTGGACTGCAATTTTTATTCTTTTTTTAATTCAGGGGTGTATCAGCAATGTGCATGACCTTGCTTTTTCTTGTTTTGAGCTTTCTTGATGTTCTGCTCTTTTTTCTACCATCACCAATTGATCCTAAACCTTTTAGGTAAGTTGATATAGCTAGTGCCTATAAAGTAACAGAAATACACTAACTGTCACTGATTTGTTTGTGAATACATGAGAGTTGGCTATATTTGTCATTCTGTTTGGTATCTTAAGGAATTCTTTACCAATACAACGTAACACAGAATGTGCTTGCAATTGGTAGATGCTACCAAAAAGGGTTGTTTGTGAAGCCCAATTTAAAGCACTGACTGTGCAGGGACTTCTCCATAGTATTCCCTTTTGCGAGAACCACCACAACATTCCACCACTCTCTGGTGCCTTGTCTGGTGCCTTGTCATTGAGTGGGTCTGCCAAAGTCCCTTTATACTTGGAATACCTGAAAGGTATGCGAGTTATAATATGGGCAGAATTTAGTTTTCTGTGCAGCAAATGGACAATAGAATTACAATGCAGTGATTTCATTGGTTAAAGAGCAATGTACTACACCCCTTTGAGCAATACATTTGACCTCCCTCTGTGACAAAACAACTGAAACAATAACAAGTTAAACACAGCCACGAAGGAGACGATTCCCGATAGCAAGAGACTTGAAACAGCCTCTCGTCCTACAGAATTCGATGAAAATCTGAATTTATAACTTGCAGTGGAGCAACCAAATGATGGGTTCTATGTTGGGGCTTCAGTGTGACTCATTATATTTTGTTTGCTGAATTAAAGCCCAAGTTCCACAAGAGGGCAAATGACGCAATGCGATGCAGCTAAAATCTGAAAATTAATGCTGGATTCAGCCTTCTGGAATGTTATGAATGACATATTTATTCTAATCTTGCCTGTTGACCGCATGACGAATTCGCCAGTACAAAACTTCCAGCAGCGGTATGTTATAAATGGCCGAATTTCTTAGTTTCTTTCTGTCTCAGGTGTTCTTTGTACGAACATCATCCGCCAATGTCTACTTCTTGTTTAAATCAATTGATAGTTTCACAATCTTCATGTTAGCAAGGTAGAGCTGGAGGTCACCGGCCACATCATTCACAACACTGTTAATCTGGAACCTTTGCAGCTGGATACCGGTTTTCACTTACCCATATTAAGACTTAATTACAAGAATGGCTTTTCACATGTTTTCTGTGTTTCTACAATAAGTGTTTCACCTACCTTTGCCTCATCAGCTGCTTTCACTTGTCACGCTACGTGCTAAAAAAAATTGACATAAGGCCCACGTTATTTCCATTCCAACAACCTGTTCCAAAACATACTATTCCTAATTAGCTGTGGCACCTGTTGAAGGGAAAGGACAAAACATAGACCCCCCTTTTGGACCGGGTCCAGACCTGGTCTATGGACCCCTATTTATTATTTTTTTGCTAAAAAGTGTCCAAAGCATGTTAATGTGCTTTTTAACCTCCGAAAGGACGATTTCGTGACAAAGGGGATGAGTTCACTTTGTGACAATGTTTAGATTGGGTATCAGTTACAAATTGTTTCATTTTCTCATTACTAAGAATGATTACATTACCCAAAGAGTACAATGTCTGTTCATTTATCACTGGTATTTTATTGTTATAAAATATGTTAATGTTTATATATATTTTTCATGTTGGGGCTGGCTAATTTGGGAGTCCATTGTTGGATACATCGCATGAACTTTATTATAATGGCTTACAATAATTTGTGAAACGAAACAAAATGAACAGAAATACATAAAGAATCCTAAACATTCTTAAGCTAACCTTAGGCCTAAACAAACGTTTTTAGGCCTAATGTTAGCGTAAATGATTAGGGTTGTATCTGCCCGGAAATTTTTGATCCATTTCACAAAATAGTAATCTGCGAAGCGGATCGAATTTTCCAGGCAGATACAACCCTAGTAAGTGTAAGCCCTTTCTAGAATACTATATTAAAAAGTTCTTTCCTGTTCTGGAAAAAAGCTAATCAGTTTCATGTCCATGAAATTAAGGTAAATTTATATTTTAAAAGATTAATTTGTTATTTATAATATTACCAGTATAATAAATAGAGGATATTACATGGCCGCTTGGGGATACAAATTTTATCTTGTCGTGCTGAAAGTATCTCTCACGAGTGAGCAAAGCGAACGAGTGAGAGATGCTTTAAGCACGAGAAGATAAAATTCGTTTCCCCAAGCGGCCATGTAATGTTTGATTCTGTTTATTGATGAAATGTCCAGATTTAAAACAACTTGCTTTACTCATTTTCGAAATGATGATGATGATGAAAAAGTGGTCAACAACTGCTAAAACACGCATAATGTGTAACATGAAACAAGATATGAAAGTTATGAAAAACAAATTGTGATAATGTAAAATTTTGCAATAAAAATGTTAATGTAGCAGAGAAGAATTATATTAAGGCACAAAAGTATCTTACAATGAAGAGGGAGCTTGCGTTTTATTGGCTAATTGTGTTCGTTACCATGACGACACCTATATTCTCACATGTGAAAGATAAAAGTGATATGTTCACTGCGCGCAGTGAACATATAATTTTTTTTGTAAAAGGAGGAATCCTGGTATTTCACAGTATCTATATAATAAATTGAATAAAATTAATGTATGATCTAGTAAGCTACTGTATTTTACAATGGTAATTTCATTTCATTGTTTTGATAAGAGTGATTGATTATAAAACCATATCTTCTAAATTAAGTAGATTTTCACACTGGAAAATGATGTGGGTTGGTGTCTTTGATCCCATTCATGGGTTAAGAACAAAAACCAAATGGCCCCTTCCATTCTAGCCTGTGCACAGCTACCCACTCTCTGAAAAAACATCTGAGAGGAGCGTCTGTGACTTACCGTTCACTTGATAATCGTTTTCAATACCGCGTGATTTTTCCTGGAATGCACACGGAAAATGATTTGATTAGTTATTACCCCTTGATCATTACATCATTGAAACAATGAGTTTTGATTGGCTTTCATTTTTATTACTGTGAGAGATTTCACGATGAGTTCGTGTGTACTTTGTGCATGGTAAAAAATACGTATAAAAATCTTTTTGATGGTCAAAGAGGTTTTTCTTGTAAAGTACGAGCGGAATTGTTATCTATGGAGTTTAAAGAGGAAATCGATTCTACATACATTTGTAGGAATTGTTTGTCAGCGCTGAAGAAACGAAAGTGCTCCTTACGAATCTTCAAGAGGTGAATATTGAACGATTCAAAAGATTCCTGACTTGAAAATGTCCCCGGCTATCCCCTTACCAGTCAATATAATCTCAATGCCTTGCTTGGACCAGCCTAGCCATTGCCAAGAACAATCTACAAAGCGTTTTGCCCTGGAAGATTTGAGATGTGTACATATAGAGGAAAATATAAACAGCTCATTGGCAATGATCGGGGCTGCTCTGAAGATCAGAGCCGTACCCGGTTGGAAGACTTGCAATGCCATCCTTTCCTTTAAAGAGTTCTTCTATGCTATAAAGCCAAGGAATCTTAAAATTTTCAGAGACGTTCTTCAATGCACTTTCGGAATCTGCCTCATTTACCACCGTTTTGAAAATTTAGCTCCAAAGAAATATGAGCCACGCAAATTTTGGTCACCGTAGATCACTCATTAATTTTTGCAAAATTATTCCGAAACACCAATACTAACGGTAAATTCGGAGAGTGGGCGCCTGTACACAGCCTAATCTTCCATTCTTCCCTGGAGTGCATAACATTTTCTTTAAAGTTCAAGTAAATTTTTATTAGTGTGGAAGCTTAAGAAAAGTGAAGCAAATTAGCTGAAATAAAAAAAAAATAAGGGTCAGGTCCATGGACCCAGGCTGAAAGGGGGGTCCTTTCCCCCTCATGAATTTATTGGCAATAAAACATTAAGCGATGTTCACCAGTACATTATCCATGTTATTGTAAATGAGCAAGTGGCTGCAGAAACATTTACTTGTTTTGTTCCATACTTGGGAAATTAAAAAAACTACCTCTTCCAAAATGTATCACTCTACTTCTGCACCACATGGTATTCCAAGTTAATGCTTTAGGAAACGTCTTGTTGTGTAATATTGTGTAATACCTTTAGTAAGAGCATGGTAGTATTTAATTTCCCTTTTACTCTCTACTTAACTTTCATTTTCGTAAAATGTAGTTTCCAACAGATGCCAAAGTTTGAAGGGGCACTAGAAATCAACAACAACCTAACAAAAACAAAGAGGTTGTTTGAAGGACAGCTGGTGGGCCCAGAATCCTTTGCAGTTGACAGCACAGGTAACTAATAATAATTCTTTTTTTGCAAATAAAACCTATAGCCTGTGAGGTAAGAAATAATGAACAGCTTATTCCAAAGACCTTTCAAAATAGAGATCATGTTTTAGTTTAGTGTCAGGGAGATTAAAGTTTTAGTTTCCAACCTTAATATGTCATCCGTGGTTCCAAAAGAAGAGTGCAGTAGCATTCTTGTTATTTTTACTTTTTACATTATATACATTATTTATATATTATAAGGGTTTATGATTATGATTATGATTATTAATTAGAAGAGATTTTGTATATAACTTAACCATAAAACATTGCGGTAAAATATAAAAAAAACACGGTTAAAATTTTAAAATATTCATGGTGGTATTGACACCTCTAGTTTAAGCAGTCAATTCTCTATTCTTAAGAAACGCCAAACTAAGTTTGATTGTCTTTTGTATGAAATGTTTTTCATTAAATAACTGAGTCAATTGCCAAATTTGGGGGACACAAAGACATTCTGGAGTGGTATTTGTTCTGTCAAGAAGAGCCATAAGGAGGATGCTAATTAGTAGTAGTAGAAAAGGTGGACAGGGTGGGTAGTGCGGAGAAGCAAGACGTAGTGGACATCAGCTGTGGAGGATGTGTAAAATACAATTCGGAAGATAGCAAATTGGAAGGCTCAGAGTGCGGATGGTTTAAAGGGTTTACGTTTGGACAGTGGCTAGGTGTCAGACGTGATGGGAATGGGGAGGATGGTGTTTGCAGAAGGATCTTGCCAAGGGAAGAGTGGCTAGCAATTACAGACCAATAACCATTGCATGTTTGCCATTGATAAGGAAGCTACTCACTAGGATCTTGGCGGAGAGGTTGTATGGACATTTGCAAGGTAATAGGTTGTTTCCCAGAAGAGCAAAAGGGATGTAGGAAGAGGAAGTGTGGTTTGAAGGATCAGGTGTTTGGTGATGGGGTGAATAGGCCTTCGATGCATTCATGCATTGTTGAAATGTTTTAAACAGTGAAGGTGGCTGACAACATGAAGGTAGTGTGGTAGTATGAGCAAGTACAAAACTGTTGATGTCAAATGGGGAAGTGTTGGTTGATGTGGTTATCGAACATGGAATATTCCAAGGGGGACTCCTTGTCTCTGTTGCAGGTTAAATTTGATTTCAGGTCAAAGTGATTTGAACCAACAGGCTATAGGTTGATTTTTAATTTCTTTGTCTCTATTTATGATAATGAATACCAGACACAAAGAAATTACAAATCAACCTAGGTAGGTTAAAATCATTTTGACCTGAAATCAAATTTAACCTGTATGGCTGGCGTAGTGGTGAGAGCACTCGCCTCCCACCAATGTATTGCATACGTGCCAACTCTCCCGGATACGGAACGAATCTCGTGGTCTCCCGTACGGGTCATTAAATCTCCCGGGTAAAAACGATTCTGAACCTTTTACAGACGTTTCTCCACTCTAGACTCAAATTGCATCCCCAAGTTTTAAAGAAAATCGATATTTTCAAATTCGTTTCATTGTTTCTTAATGCACTTCTTCATCTCTGAGTTTCAAACATACGTTAATAGAACTAAACAAAATGACTTCCTTTAGCTATCATAGCCATATAACCGATTGTTTGATTGGATCTCCGATTAACCAATAAAAATTCTTGTCATAAGTACCCTGTTTTCCCGCAAATTCACAATGGCGTCAGAATATTCTTGTATTCTGAAGGAGCTGCTGGGGGATGGGTGGGTGCATTTAAGGTAAGGGGGGAGAGAAGGGGAGGGGGAGTGGGTAGGTTGATCGAGGGGGGAGGGGAGGGGAGACCGGCTGGAACAAATCTCCAAATTTTAGATCTCCATAGGTTGGCATCTCTGGTATTGCCTTAGGTGAGTTAGAGAGTGAGCCATAGACAAGGGTTGTACCATCTCCAAGTAGGATGTGCCTTTTAGTTGGCCGCACTGCTACGTTGTTAGCTTCCATACAAATGGGGTGCCAGCCAGGACATCTATGTCTAAATTCTCCACAACGAGACCTTCAAAGGCAAAGTTGTGTCTACCCAGTGTGAATGAGGGGTGTGTCTTTCCAACTACTTTGAGGGGTGAGGAGCCATCTGTTTGGTGGGCGGCTTGGGAGGTAGACTCTATGTGGGCATGGAGCTCTCTGATGAGGGAGACATGCATCATATTCCCTGTGGCTCCACTGTCTATTGTTATGCCGGCTGGGGTGTAGCCATGAAACGTATCAATGTACAGATGAGACTGGGGCGTTTGAATGTGAAACATGGCGGATCTGGTCGTGGAGGGTACATCTTCTACTTCTTCTGGTGAGGTGTGGGAATACCCAAAGGGTGTGTGTTGATTTCACACTCGTCTTCCAAAATGCCAACAATCTGTCTAGCCTTGGCCATGTAGCGACGATCTTGGTCAGGGAGGTAGGTACAGGAACTGAGGAAGTCACCACCAGTGCACCAGTTACCTGGAATCTATAGTGCTGGCGAATAGTATGCCACACAGAGTCGATGGATGTTGAGTTCCTGACTATTGTATTTCGGGAAATAACTGGATAGTAGTTTGCTATTTGTCCCAGCATTGATTCCAAAAAATTCACTTTTTGTTGTGCTGTGAGGCACCTGGCCTCGGGAACTGAATCACCATCATCAAGGAATCATCTTAAGGGATTGGCCTTCGTTCCTTTTTCCCATGCGGCACCATCAGCAAGGAAGATAGCAATATTTTAGTCTAACGACAACATGAAAGTTAAATTTTGCCGCCAGTTCTCAAACGAGTTTACAGTTTCCTTCATCGGTAGGGACCACTGCTTAGTGCTCGGTGAGTGCTCATTGTAGCCACTTGGTTGTTTACAGTACAATTGGTTTACCAACGAACTTCTCGTTGCTTGAGCTTGCTAGGTGGTATCTGACATGAACGTAGGGTTCGGGAAGTCGCTGCTACCACACTAGTTAGTAAGGTCAGGAAACTGAACACCTAAATCAGGTGTAAGGGCTTTGATGAACTGGAACGTGATCAAAACGGTTTCAACTTATCAAAACGAAGCAATACAAGATGGCAGATATAAAGCCCTAAGCAAGATGGGCGCGCGCTCATGACCTAATCATGTCAGCTCTGCTGACTGGCCCTGGACAATTATTGTGCCATGTTGGTGTTGAAGCAGGGGATGAAAGTTTAAAATGCGAAGGAATTTTGTTGGCAGACCATCAGGTGATGCGAGAGGTTGACGAGGATGAGTGTAAGTACTTGGGTATGTTCACTTGGAGGGTGCAAAGAAGGGGGAGTATTTGAGGAGGGCAAAACTGGTGGCAAGGTCAAAATTGCACATGGTGGGAATTTAATTAGGGCAATAAGTGCATGGGCTAAAGGTGTAGTCAGGCACAGTGCAGTGATCTTGGATTGGAGTGATCAGGAACTAAGGGCAATGGATGTGAAAAGGAGAAGGAGGATGACGATGTGTGCGGAGTTCCACAAGAATGGGAGTGTAGCTGGTTGTACATCAAGAGAAAGGATGGCGGGAGGGGATTGATCAGTGTGCATGATTCTGTGAAAGAGGAGGAACTTGGCCTTGTTTGTCAAGGTGAGTGACAAGTGGACGTTGAAGGTTGTTGGATGTTGCAGGTGGAATAAACAAAGAATGAGTACAAGAAGCTACTGGAGAAGGCAGAGGAGACATTTCAACAGAAGCAGTTGCATGGGAAGTTTATGAAGGATGTCAGTGAAGTGGCTGATGAGAGGTCGTGGTGGTGGATTAGAGCTGGGTATTTGGGGAAGAGCATGGAGAGGTATGTTACCAAAATATAAATATTTATAATTTGATAATAAATGTATAAAAGTTTTTTGAAAAAATGGAGAGATATGTTTTTGCTGCTCGGGAGCAGGCTTTGAAACAAGGTTTGAGGAGGAGGATGTAGATCCAAAGTGTACAGTGTGTGGCAAGAAGGTGGAGTCGGTTGGGCATGTGGCAATTAGTGGTTGTTCTGGTTTGGTGCAGAAGGAGTGTCGGAGGAGGCATGATCAGGTGGGTTTAAGGGTGTACTGCGAGCTTTGTCGTGAGTATGGTGTGAAGTGTGCCGATGTGTGGCATAAAGAGGTTTAGGATGAGGTGAGGGTGTCAGAGGATGGGAACAGGGAGATCTGGTGGAAAAGGAGCGTCAAGACAAACACAAAAGGTGGAACATAATATTGTCAAGACATTGCTATCACGGTGGTGGATCAAGCAGCTCAGGAATGGACGGTTGTCAAGTTATTGGTGCCTTGAGATAAGAATTTGGTGACTGAAGAGGATGAGAAAATCACCAACCACTCTCCTTGTAACGTATTGTGTCGTTCCGTATTTAAAAAGGACGGAAACCGCTATCTAATCCAGTAAATTTATTTATGAACGATTTACACAACAACAACTCAGAGAGCAAAACAAGCTGACGCAATCACACCTGACAAGCATGTGATGCGAGCTTACGTAATACATCACCCTTTCTTAGGTACTACTACCGACTGAACAGTAATAACAAGGCTATAACCAAACGCAAAACTGCACTACTATACGTCAGGACCGATAAACTAAATACAATAAATCAGTCACTCGATTATCCCAGCAAAATATCCTGGCAGTGTCAACAAATGTCCATAACAATGAATGCAGCACAACGTTAATCACAAGGTTAGTTAACTATATTGTTTCAATTAATCTGTCTGGCGTCTTGCGCACTCTACTTGATCGCCGCAATTGAGTGGGACACATATCGGACAAGAAGGTTACTACCAAAACTGGTATTTCTGCTGGCAGATGAGAGTTATTTTCATTCTCCGACTGGACCTGATCCCTGGATTCCATTGGCTGCTGAGCAGGCACACCCTCAGGCGGCTGGTGAGGGAATGGAACCCCTGGACGTAAAGGGTCTGGACCCACGTCATGCGCTCTCGTTTCAGCGTTCTCCTCAAAAACTGCGCTGTCCACACTACCACTTCTAAAGCGGTTGAGATGACACTTCCAAACGCGTCCGTTGTTCAGCATGACCATGTAGGACTTCGGCCCACTGCATTCAGCAATGGAACCTGGCCACCACGTCTGTTCTTTCCGAAGATCTTTTACTGGGTAGAACTCCCTAAATTTTGTGTGCACATCGTGCCCTGCCTTCTGCTTTGCTTGTGAATCCTTAACCTGCTCTTCCACCTTTGGACGAAGGAGGGTAAACCTTGTGCGAAGTTCGCGGTCTAGGAAAAGACTAGCAGGTGTTCTACCTGTGTTAGGGTGTCTTATTGAACGGTACATTCGAAGGAAATTGGCAATACGTTGCTGGACAGACAGCGTGCTGCCTTTACTGGCTTTCATTCGGCCAAGCCATTACTGGTGGCATGATAGGGAGCAACGCGGACGTGTTTAACACTGTTCAGCTTTAAAAAGTGAGCGAACTCTTCACTGCGAAACTGGGGACCATTGTCACAATGTACCGGGAGGCCATATTTAGCAAACAGTTCCTGTAGGATAGCAATGGTTGCTCTCGTTGATGTGTTTTCTCGCATACGCATTTGATCATATTCGAATGTTAATTTGCGCGCTATAAGCAATAATAATATCATTATTATTATGAAATAGATCTCAGGCCAGCATGAATGTACATCGACGAGAATGAAATAATGCCCATTTTCCTCTTCCGCGTAATCGATATGGACGTGGTGCCAAGGATTACTCGGGGTTAATGGAGCTAGGACTGGCGGTTTCTTGACTTGTTGGCAGCTGTTACAATTGCGCATCGTTTGCTCCACCTCTTGGTCCATGTTAGGCCACCATACGTAACTACGTCCCAGTTCTTTCATTTGAACAATCCAGGGTGTCCTTTGACATACCCTAACACCTGCAATAGGATGGGGTCAACACGTGTGGCGTGGGTGATTTCCTTGTGTGTAATGGGTAATGAATGGATTAGTCATTCTTCGACGTTATAGACGGCCCCCTCGTAGTCTAACGTGGATGGCAAGGGAGGGCGAGATAGCGCGTCCGCCACTGGGTTTTGGCTTGACGGGATGGATCTAATGCTGTCATTGAAGGCTGCCGTTGATCCGTTTGTATCGTGAAGTGATGGCCGTATAGGTACAGGTGGACTCGTTTCGGGCCAAACATAATTGCTAAAGCTTCTTTGTCTATCTGAGCGTAACGTTTCTCATGCTCGTTTAGTGTACGAGAATCATAGGCAATTGGACGCTGTTTGCTGTCGGGGAACACATGCATTATGACTGCACCCAAACCATATGGGAACGCGTCTACTGCTAACTCAATAGAGAGACCTGGGTTGTAATGTGCTAACACAGTTTCAGTTGTGAGCGTGCGTTTAACATCACAGAAAGCCTTGTCGCAGCTCGGCTCCCACTTCCACGGCTGGTTACCTAGAATCTCATACAGGGAGGGGGTGGGCGAGGGTTGATAACTTGGGTACAAAGTTGGTCAGCGCCACTAACATTCTCAAGAAGGAGTGTAACTCAGACACGTTTTGTGGAATGGGTGCATCCTTGATGGCCCTGACCTTTTCGTCTGTTGGTTGAAGACCAAGAGCCAAGAACTCGCACTTCGGTAATTTGACACGTAACCCGTACTTCTGAAACTGCTTAAAAACTCCTTCCAAATTCTTCAGATGCTCGGTATCGTTGGTGCCCCCCACCAGCAGATCGTCCATTATTACGCAGGTTCCTTTAATTCCTGCTATGAAACGTTGCCAAATAGCAGGGCTGGAAGAAATTCCAAATGGCAAGCGAGTATATCGGAACAGACCCTTGTTAGTGTTAATTGTGCATAGTTCTTGAGATCCCTAGTCTAACACCAACTGCTGATACGCACTCCGAAGATCGATTTTCGTAAATTTCTTCCAAGAAGATACTCGGCCTCGGATTTCCTCCATCGTTGGTATCGGAAACTGCTTACGTAATACATCACACCCCTGTTGCAAGGGAAATCAGGAAGATGCATTGGGTGTTGACGAAAATTGTGCTGTCGGTGGTTGTTTTTTTGGGTGTGTTTGTCTGTTGGTTTGAGGGTTTTGTAAAAGAACTTGGGATTCCCGGTGTGTTGGGAGTAACGCAGGCCTCTGCAGTCATTGGGACCACCCTAATCCTCCAGAGGACTCTTAGTCTCTATACCCCAAGTCTGAGGCCAAGGCTAGGCAGTGTTTATGCCTGCAGAATAGGCCATTTTCGAAGTATCAATATTCAGCTTGATAGGCCTATTGAATACAATCTCCTTGCAGGTTGTTCTTTTCACAGAAAGTCGTGAATTATTATCATAATTATTATAATTCTCCATGAATAATAATTATAATTCTTTTTCAATTTCTAGGTATACTTTATTCTGGCTTAGCAGATGGTAGAATTGTCAAACTTGAAGACAACAAAGTCATAGATGTCGTTCAAACTGGCAAACCACCTTGTGGTGAGTGTGAGCACTAATAAAATCTAACACCTATCCTACTTGACTAGAAAATAAATGAAAGGCTTTCTATATAGAAATGCAATGAGATGATTTTTTCCCATAGGGCAAACAAGGGTAATCTTTCTATCTCACCCATGAACCACTGCATGTCCTAGGAAATACTCACTCTGTACACTTTGTTTTTGCCCTTTGAAAAAACATCTTTTTGTGTTTTACTTTAAAGTGAGATCAAAGGCAGTATAGAATTCAATAGAAAATTGTACTTAATTAACTTTTCCAAAATTAAGTGGGATGCCTTGTGTTTAATCCACAAAAAAATGAGAATGTTATTCACTAGTTCTCTGTGGTCCACGTATATTGAAAAAAGCTGCCCTCTTTCTTGACTACAGGCCTTGGGCTGTATTCAAGGTCTCTGGCACAAATTTTCCAATAAATACACACCTCCAGGAGGTAAATAACAGAAATGGTTTAACTGTTCAAATATTAGCTGCCAAAGTGCTGGTTTTGACTGACTATCAAGTCATGTGACTATCACACCATTGCCTTCTTTAAGACAGTGGAGTTGATAACTAAAGGTGATTCAGTCAATGCGATGGAGTCCAACATTCAAGCCTTCACAGTCAATTGACAGTTGGTCATAACCTAGCTGGGCCAATAACTATATAAAGTCATAGTTCAGTGCAAAAATTAAGTGCTAAATAACATTTCTTAACAAGTCCAGCCCTTAACTACAGCCTGCTCACACATAAATTATTTCCAGGTCTTGCTTTTCTTAGAGCCCGAAAATTTAGACAGTTGTAAGTATGTGTGTGACACAGGCTACCTTCTGTCTTAATGCTTAATACTTTTTTAACCCATTTACTCCTAGGACTGGGACTTCAGATTCTACTCTGTCTAATACCAAATGATTTTACTCGTTAATGGAGGTGGTCAATGGGATAATCAAACGTAAAAAAAGTTTGTTTCCTTGCATTACAGGCACTCCAGAACTTGAACCAACCTGTGGTCGTCCTTTAGGGATGCGTTTTGACAGATATGGAATCAATCTCATAGTCGCAGATGCTTATTTTGGTTTGCTTGAAGTGAACACAAGAGCCAGAACTGTTAATACACTTGTGCCTCCATCACCAGGTGTAAATGGGAAGCCATTTCGATTTGTTAATGACTTAGACATAGGCCGTGATGGGACCGTTTACTTCACGGATTCAAGTACCAAATGGCAGCGACAACAAGTGGCTTATGCAGTGTTTGAACAAGAAGCAAGTGGAAGATTAATGGCATATCATCCTAAAACAGGAGACCTGGAAGTTTTGTTGGAAGGGCTGTACTTTGCCAATGGAGTCCAACTGTCACCTGAAGGAGACCATCTCCTTGTAGCAGAAACTACGTCAGCAAGGATAATTAAGTATGAATACTCAATTTTTGTACATAAACTTCAGCACTTTTGTTACTATTGTAAACCGTAATATGATTCTACGTAAGCATCTTTTTACTTTAATACATTAATTGTGAAATAATAAGCAGTTTAAATTAAAGAACAATTCTATTTAAAGTCCAAGAACCAAGTCTTTAAAAAAATCAATAGATGGTTTTCACAGTGACATCATCAAATTCTAAAATGAAATCTGCAAGGTGTATTGGATTTTTATCTCGCGGAGTTTGAAGATGACCTA
>BLFP01004842.1:918924-936424 GCA_014634505.1 Montipora efflorescens | reverse complement strand
TAAAAATTTACTCCCGTTGATATAACTAAAAAGGGCTTTTCATCCACATACAGTGGGGTCAAAAAGATCGTTTAATTTGATATTTCCATTGAGAAAAAGCAATTGGAGCTTGCTATAAACAAAACGAAATGATAAAAGGTTAAGACAATAATGGAACCAAAAGGTCGAGACAGCAGAAAGCAAATAATCATCGTCAGTTAGAATATTTGGAACAACCGTTACCTAGTACTATGTAACAACCAGGCGAAACATGCATAATTAATTATGATTAAGTGACAAAAATTGATAACATATTTGAGTGTGTTGCAAAGTGTTGGAAAGAGTATAAAGCCTAAAACGTAAGTACGTGTCAATTTGACGTGATGGACTTGTTGATTTAAATTGGGCTTTTCCCAATTATATGCATGGCCTCCTTAAGTTTAAGATTGAATTTAGTGGGAGTGGAATCAAGGATTTTGAAACAATCCACAGAGCAAGATTGACAACGTTCTGAGCTTTGTAAATGTTTGAAGATGTGTGAGGACTTGTCTGAAGAGAGATGTTCACGGACCAGCGAAGATGTCTCAAACAAGATGACATGCCCTTGGAAGAATTTTTAACCAAAGCCTGAACACTGATCAACGACAGTGGATATGACCCTGCATTCAAAGACGAAACTTTCCCAGACACATTGATTTTTGGCCTGAAATCAGACAAGGTCAGAAAAGATGCGATCTCCAAAGGAAACTCCCTTACCTTTTAGTAAGTCTATGACTTAGCAAAAACAGAAGAAAGCACTAAGGTGCAGATGCAAGTAATCAGACAGGGGGATCTAAACACTGAATTACATTCTGTAAGAAGCAAAAAGAAGGCGGTTCCATTTGAACACTCAGAGCAAGCAAGCAGTTCAATGAAAAGTCATTTAAAGCACTTTTCAAACAGGTGCAAGAGACCCTGCAGAGTCCAAAATACCAGGGCCAGGAGATTCACTTGCACAATGACGTTGAAGAAACCAGTGATTCGTTTAGCATAAACAGCTGTGACGAAGACGAGGGAATCAACTCTGAGCCATTAACGTGCTTTTAGATACCATTACCTCCGACAATTCTATTGATAGAATGAACAGTTACCCTAACAAGATCTATGCAACTGTAAAGATCAACGACAGGTGTAGCATCCAAATGAAGGTAGACACAGAAGCAGACACTTGTTTTGCAAGCGAGTCACGCTTGTTTCCGTTTCTGGTTATTAATTTGTATTGATTTAGCGAGTGATTAACGTAATAGGATAACTTAGGTGGGCACACGGTTTTTCTAGTTCAGCCTTTGGAGTTTTTCGACCACAAAGGGAGTTTTCGAGCAAACCATCTGTTTTAAGTTTTTCGTTCTTCCGTTTATCTTGTACCGCTAGGAGTTGCACAACGTAAGTGACTTTACTTTTCAATGTTTCTTTTTTATTCGTTCCATTTTTTCTTTTCCTTTCAACTAGGTTTCTTATATCAGTGTTCAATTTCACAGTTGTAGTTTTTCCACCACGTGCCATGAGATTGACTGTAATCGATGACGAATAAAGAAATCCATTTAATTTTACAGTCGTGGTACTGAGGTAGAAACGGCGTCTCCCAATTGATAACTACGTCGCAGTCGGGATTGCGACAGTGGAAAAAGTTGATCAAGACTGTAAGTTGGAGAAAGCCAGCGGTAAGCCGTATTTGTACACTTGCGTGCCGGGGATCGACCGCAGAACGTGAAGCATGTCTTATCAAGAGGAAGATCTGCGACCTGAAAGAAGAAAGCGAATAATGACCCAATGCACTCTGGAGTTTACAATTGAAACAGAGGAGAAAAATGCAAGGAGTTTAGAGCAAAAACTTTGGTGCATAGGGAAATCTGTAGAAGTGTTGGTGCCCAAGTTTTGTACCGACAATATGCTTCGCGAGCTTGTCACCGCAACCGAACAATTTGGTCTAATTCAATTAGAACTAGATAACCTGTATAAACAAGATAAGCTTGGGACATGCAAAGATCGAGCACTCTTACCGTCACAAAACCCGACATTACAATACACACATGATCTAATCAGTAAAATAAAGGTTGCACAGGAAACTGACAAATTGTCATCAATGCGTCATTTGCATCGCAGCCATGCCTCCCGCGTGTCCACGGCTTCAAGCATAATTAGCATGAGAGCAGAAGCACAAGCAGCGGCGGCTGAGGAGCAGGCAGAATACGAACGCTTGATAGCGGAGAAAGAAAGCGAAATTAAAGTGCGTGAGGCGGAAGAGGAGAAGTGTCGAAGACAAGCGTGCACAGAACACGAAAGGGAGTTAGCAATGATTTCCGCGAACAAAAGGGTTGCAGTCGCAAACGCAAAACTAAAAGCTATCCAGGAATCCATTCTGGATAGAGAGACATATGATCCTTTAGAACTTCCTGAAATGGACATTACGGAGTGCCCAGAAAGAACGACAGTGTGGGTCCACTCTAGTGTCTCCTTCGAGGGAGACTTGCAACCCGTAAGCGCCCCGCACACAACAAGAGACAAATATACCCCAAAGGAAGATCACCACCCCGAAGAGGGAAGCGCCCTTTTAAAGAGATACACACTCGAGGAGGGGTACACCCCTGAAGTAGGACACACCCATTTTAAGGGCTGCATCCCTAAGAATGGACACACCCATGACGTAGGAGCTATCAGTTCCGAGAGACGTCACCCCGTCGAAACCTATTTCCATACCAAAACAAAGAAAGTCGATCCAAGTACCCTCCCACTGAATGTGGTGCTCAGGGAGTTCCATGAAGCGTACGCAGAGGGCAAAGGGACCCACTCGGCAACTAACTACCTTAATCCCCCCAGACTCACAAGTACGCGAGTCGAGTTATCCTCTGCACCTAAAGACGTGATCCCAGGTGTGACTATCCACTTAGAGACCCTTACCGAGACCAACCAACAACTCATTTCGAGCCTAGCTAAAAGAGCTTACCCAAATGCCACCCCGATGTGTTTAATGGAGATGTTGCCATGTTCTACTCGTGGAAGAGATCCTTCAAAGCAATGGTTAAAGATGCAGACGTAGTGGCTGCCCAGGAGCTTAACTATCTCAGGCGTTATACTAACGGTGACCCTCAGCAACTTGTAGACAATTTCAGAAAGAGGCAAGCTGACAATCCTGCCAAAACCATAGCAGAACTCTGGGCAGAGCTGGAGAGACGTTTTGGTAACGCAGCAGCGTTGACACAGGCCCTTCTTGAGCAACTCTCTTCAGTGGCTAACTTCGGTGAAAAAGACAACTCAAGATTTCAGAAACTAGCCGACCTGCGCGCAGACATACACTTTCAAATGAAACACTTGCCGGGCTTAGCCTGCCTGAAGTACCCAATTGCAATACGCCCAGTCGTAGAGAAGCTCCCAGCCTCCATGAAATCTAAATGGGAAAAAGAGGTGGTGACTTATGCTGACCACCATAATGATGCCTATCAAACATTGTGTGAGTTCTCGAAAATGATTCAGACCCAAGCAAGAAAGAAAAACCATCCGAACATTTCTGCCGGAAGCCCCACAGCGAATGGCTAGCCCCCGAATTGACGTTACGAAGAGAAAAAGAAGCCTTCGCCACAGTCTGGCGGCGAAATCAATCAACCATTGAAGACCAGAGTGGTCCCGGGAAATAGCAACGTCTCACAGAAGGGAACATCAGAACCTCGAAACGAGAAGCGTTGTCTATATCACAAAATAACTGGTCACAAGCTCTCCAAGTGCAAAGCCTTTGGCAAGATGACAATTAGAGAAAGGGAGCAGTGGATAATGGAGGTTGTTTCTGTTGTTTTTCGCCTCACCACATAGCCAGCACGTGCAAAGAAAACATAAAGTGTACTATTTGCAGTAGTGGACGCCACCCCAACCTCCTTCATTTGGACACTGAAGAAAAGAAGGAGGGAGCCAAGGAAGCGGAAAGGCCTAACGAGAGCCAAGGAAACGTCAACACAAAATGCACGACAATATGTAAAGGTTTGTCGGGCGGACCTTCCTGCAGCAAGATATTGTTCCTTGACGCCTACTACAAGGATCGCCCAACAGAAGCTCACAGGGTTTATGCCATCATAGACGATCAGAGTAACGTGTCCAGCGTTAGCAGACAAGCTGAACGCTGGAGGTCCGGAGTGGAAGTACTACCTCTCAACCTGCGGAGGCGACAAGGAGATCAGGTACGGAAGGAGAATAACAGGGCTTATCGTGAGATCCACACAAGGGAGAAAAGCGAGATTACCCACCCTCACGGAGTGCGACGGAATCCCACAAGATAAAAGGGAGATACCAACCCCAGAGATCGCAAGGGCGCATCTTCACCTGAGGAGTATCGCTGAGGAGATCTCCCCTTTTGATGAAAATGCGAAAATACAGCTCCTAATTGGGAGAGATACACCAGAACTCCTGAAGGTCCGAGCCTTTAAGAACGGCCCAATAGGAGCACCATGGGGTCAGTAGCGCTGGGATGGACGATATCGGGTCAAACCTGCCTAGATCTTAGAGACAGACCCGTCCACGTTCAGGCAAAGAGAGCAAGCGTCATAAGACCTCCAGATGCGGGTGCAGCTCACATGGACGGCCCTACGATACTTCAATGTCCTTTCCACGTCGCTCGTGTTGGAGGCAACCAAGATGCAGAGTACAAAGTAATAACATGCCCGAATGCCCGAAACATCCGTGAAAGCTTCACCGATCTCATCAACCCCACGAACGCAGCAGACGTTTACCGGGTTACCAAGGACGACAATGATGAAGGCTTGTCGATCGAAGATAGAAAGTTTATTGAAATCATGGACAAAGGCGCTTACAAGAACAAGCTCGGAAACTGGGAAATGCCGCTCCCCTTCCGTTCGCCGAACGTGTCCATGCCAAACAACAGAGACTACACGATGAAACGCTTGAACGAGCTGCTCCAGACTTTCAAACGCAAACCACAAATGGAAAAGGACTATATCGGATTTATGTCAAAGATGTTAACAGAAGGATATGCAGTAGAAGTTCCCAACGAAGAAGCATTGCCCAGAAAAAATCCCGGGCAGATATGGTACCTACCTCATTTCGGAGTGTACCACCCTAAAAAACATGACCAGATCAAGGCGGTGTTCGACTCTTCTGCCGAATATCAGGGCTAGTCTCTTAATCGAGAACTGCTCACAGGCTCAGACGTCATGAACAGTTTACTTGGAGTTCTAATTCGCTTCTGACGCAAAGATGTGGCAGCCATGTGCGATGTGGAACAAAGTGTGGAACACTTGTCATCACCGACGGCGAGGAGCAGAATACTGAGGTGAAGGAGTTTGTTCAAAGAAATTTCTACGTTGATGACGACCTCGTATCAAAACTGACTGCTGAGGAGATAGTCACACTAGTACAGAACACGCAGACTGCTCTCGCCAGCACAAATCTTAGACTCCATAAAGTGTTGTCCGACTCTGTACATGTGATAGAGGCCTTTCCCGCGGATGACCTAGCAAAAGACGTAGCCTAGATTTGCGCCAAGATGACTTGCCAGCACAGCGTTCCGTTGGGGTATTTTGGGATCTACAGACTGACACATTTACCAACAAGGTCTCATTGCCAGATAGACCCTTCACTAGACGCGGCGTCCTTTCAGTGGTGAATTCAATCTATGATCCACTTGGGCTGGCTGCTCCAGTCCTGTTAAACGGGAAGCTATTGTTGCAGCAACTAGTGTCCATGGGCAAAAGGAAAACAGCCACAGCACCTCTGGGATGGGACGACCCTCTTCCAGAAGGACTTGCATCGGGCTGGCAACGCTGGAAGAATTCACTTCCAGACTTACAGAAGGTCTCGATTCGAAGGTGCTATCACCCACCGCATTTTGGAGTGGTCGCCAAAGCTGAAATACACGCATTTTCCGATGCAAGTCAAAGGGCTATCTGCATAGCTATCTATCTTCGCTTATTTGACACCAAAGGCAACATATCTGTTTCCCTCACGTCAATCTTTCTTTTTTATTCGTTCCATTTTTTCTTCTTTCATTTAAAGTAGGTTTCTTATATCAGTGTTCAATTTCGATGTTTTAGTTTTTCCACCATGTGCCATGAGATTGACTGTAATCAATGACGAATAAAGAAATCCATTTAATTTTACAATCCTGGTACTGAGGTAGAAACGGCGTCTCCTGATCGATAAGTACGTCGCAGTCGGGATCAAACCGTGCAACAGCATATTGAAGGGTTTTGGAGGAAATGCCATACAAACCCTGGGTACTACAAACCTTCCAGTAACTTTCAAGAACACCTATCCACAAAGTTTACTATAGTTTTGGCCCCAGGCCACCCCTCAATGATCGGTTGCCAACAAGCTCAAGAACTCGGCATCATAACTATCAAAGGTGAAGAAGTCTCAAATGTTTCAGTCCCACGTGCAGCACAGCAAACTGTCCAACATGCTGGTCTCTCCAAAGCTACCGTGCTAAACGAATATCAGGACTGTTTCAACAAACTTGTCCAGTTCCCTGGGGAACAATATCACATTGAGCTCATCGACAACCCAACACCAGTTGTACATCCTCCACGTACAGTTCCTGTTCACATCCTACCACTGTACAAGGCTGAGCTAGAGAAAATGATTACTGACGACATCATAACTGAAGTAATAGATCCTACAGACTGGGTCAATTCAATTGTTTGCAATGTTAAGGAGACACCTGATGGACATTGGCTCAGTGAAGTCTGCTACAGCGAAAGACCCGACACTGCAGTTGTTGAAGAACACCATTTACAATGGATGGCCAGGATAGAGGAAGCAGTGCCCAAAGGAACAATGGGACTACTGGAACATTAGGTGTGATCTTGTTTTAGAGGATGGTCTGATACTTAAAGGAGACAGAGTAGTTGTACCAGAGCCCCTTTGTGCCCAATTATTGGAGGCAGCACACACTTGTCATCAAGGTGAAACCAAATGCTTGCTTTTGGCCAGACAATCAGTCTTCTGACCAGGCAAATCTGGTGACATTCGTCGAATGGTGAAAGACTGCAAATTATGCAACAAATATCAACAAGCACAACCAAAGCTGCCAGCGATGCAACCCGATCTTCCAACAAGACCGTGGGAGAAGCTCGGATCAGATATCTTTCAGTTCAATGGTGCCTGAACGATACCTCAGCATCCACCATTTCCAGCCACTTAACCAGTTTATTTGCTGAGTATGGTCTACCCGCTGCACTAACTGCTGATTTTGGGAGCCAATTTGTCAGCGAGCTCTTGTAAGGCGGAAGCTGTTTGGCTGAACGGTGCGTTGGTACTACGAAATCCCTTGGAAGAAGGCAGCTTAAAATAACCAGTGTCCCAAAACAGCCCTGTGGATGTACAGGATAACTCCTCTGGATGACCACCTTCCTTCACCTTTCGAGCTCTTGTAAGGACGGAAGCCCAGATCACCACTACTGAGAAGTAACCTTGCCCTCCAATCAAGGCAGCCCGCCAACGACGCTCATCAAGAAGCAAACCAAGCAATCAGAATTTTACAATGAGAGAGCCAGCTTCGACAAGCGTGTCCTTAACAGTTCTGAACCAGTGTACGTATGGAACTCTAGAAAACACATCTGGGAACAGGGCAGGAGTTTCAACTGCCAAAACCCTGACAGAGAACCGAGGACATTTATTGTTGAAATGAATGACAAACTGTACCAAATAACAAAAGAGCACCTGCAACCAAAGGGTACTAGCGAGGGGCCACCAGTGCCCAGAATGGAAGACAAGTCAGTGCCTACTTTTCCTCAAACCACCTCGGAAACAGTATTTGGCCAAGAGTCATTAATCAAACAACCAGCCACATTACTGACTAAGGTGGATAGCAACCCTGTGGCACCTACAATTCCAATGGAAGTTTCCAATCCAGTCACCCCTACCTTGGTCAGACAGACCTTAGGAAGTCCATCCAAACTAAGACCAGAAGATGAAGTAATCGCCGTTCGAGGTGGGAGCGTGTCACTCCATCCAAGGAGCCAAGTGACGAGATCTGCAGGCGCGAGTCCCAGCCAAATTTAAGGACTGAAAGCATTCCGTTTGAAGTGACACTAAGTTCTTTTCTGTTCCATTGAAGTAACATTTAGCAATGATTTTGCTATTTTTATAAAAAATTAGTTGTATAGGTTAATGAGCTCATGTGTACTCTGCATCCGTTGATGTTCCGAATGACGTTATCATACCAGGCCTGGCAGGACAGTCGTTATGTACTCAGTTCAAACCGCTCACTTTACGTTTATGCAGCCATGTTGTTTGACGCCATTTTTCTCTATTTCTAGCTTTCATTATTGTTTCGAAAAGAGGGGGATGTCATAGTGTCGCCGCAGTAGCCCAGGGCCGCGGAAGTCTGGACGCAAAATACAGACGCGTAGTCAGGCATGGCAGCCATGTTTCTTCTACTCCCGAATACATAACATTTTAGGAAGGACACAATGTTCTGTCAGAAGGAAGAAATTAATCACGTGCTAGGCAACCACAAAGGTGCACATGATCACCTTTTGTCAAAGTTCTTGTTTACAATGAGTGAGGAATGTTAATCTTTTGTCACTTTTAAAGTTAAACAACGTACTTTTTAGCCAAGAAACTTATGTCTTTCGTTTTTTCAATTTTGTTGTTAGGGTTAGGGTTATATTTCATCTGTCTGGTCCGGAAGCCTCCTTTGTCGGGTTATTGACCCTAGACCCCAGGGAGGAGAGCGTGACTTCCCATCACGTGACTACCTTATTCGGCTCTCTCATTCATCCCGCCATGCAAGCCTTCTCGGTTTGACATTCCAAAGCTCAACTCATTCTGTTTTTTTCTGTTCAGCAATTTTATCTTTGCTGGGGAATTTGCTGGCCTCACAAACGAGGTTTTACGCCCCCTGCTATCTCAAACAATTTACCTATTACTGGAACTCGGGAACAATTGATTGAACGCCCTCACACCGTAGATCCTTGTGCACCATCTTGTAGCTCGCTGACACAAAGCATCCATCCCAACCGGCAGAGAAACGTTCACGCCCCACGGTGAACCCCTTTACTTCAAGTGCTTCTGCTGAGGAAGTTTCATCCCATTTAGGTGCACCAGCAACTGTCACCATCCCTGACAACGTGCTTCTTGAAACAGCGGTCAACAACGGTCAAATTTTATTCCAAGGTGGCGTCCAAGCAAGAAGAGCTTCAAACACAGACACGTCCCCAATCACGTTAGCCACTCTTATTTCCACCATCGTGGACGAAAACCAAAAAATCTGCAGCCAAACCAGTTCCTGCCCCAACCGCAAGAGCCTCCACCTCAATCTGTGCAACCTCGACAAACTCCACGCCATTTGCTACTCACCGACGACTTCGACTTCGTCGCCAGCCTTCTCAACTATCCCAGCGCCAGCAATAACATTCCTTCCCCATTCTCAAGGACAGTCTCTGTTATCAGCACATGTTCGTAACTGCCAGAAAACTCGTGCCTTTCAGACAACGACTTTCCCGGGGGTTTCCATTTCCTTTATCGGTGAACCACAAAGCGCTCTCTTCTCCTCTCGGAAAAAGTAAGCCCAGCTCGATTCTTTTCGGCATTTTCTGTATATTGCACTGACCTTCTGACTTCTTTTGCCCAAAGGGTGTTAGAGATGTTCTCCTATCAAGTGATTATTCGATCAGTCCAAAAGGAGTTGCGGGTTTGGCATGGCCTTCCTCTGTTATTGACTTTCATAGGAAAACAGCCACAAACCTCCCCCTCCACCGGGGAGAGCAAGACCCTCTACTTTTTGTAATGAAATTTACTGGGCAAGCTAAATCCTCCTGTACAATTTGTGGGTGTGTCGATTAACAGCTGCTCCCTCTTTATCCTTAGCTCCCCCCCCCCTTCACCAGGAGTGTGCTACATCTTCAACTGAGGAATCCAGTACAGCAAAGACCCATGCCCCTTCATTTACTGCTGTAAGACCTCTAATGGAGAGCATCCCCCTCCCTACCACCACGAAGACTCCTTTTCAAAAACTAGAGGCCATATTGATAAAAATCGGCAAACCACTAGTTTCTTGCAGTCCCAAAAGGCTCAAACTCCTGTTAATGTTTCTTTGTTATGTGACCTCCTTAAATGCCACCCCTATCAAAATTTTGTTTCTTACCCTTATGGAGCCTCCACCAATGACTTCAGGGTGGGCTGTAAGGACCCCCTGTATTTCTAGATACGCCCCTAACCTTCTCTCTGCGAACGGTTAATCTCAAATCATAGAGGCCAACCTTCTCGAGAAGGTCCAGCTTGGTCACATTGCCGGGCCCCTCCAACCCCTCCCTCTCCCATTGAAAACTTTCAGATTCACCCCCCTGGTCTTGTACCAAAGAGGAACATTGAAAAATGGCATACTCTTTCTCACCTATCCTATCCTAAGGTGTCCTCTGAAAGTTAAATGCCTTTATACCCATTGAATACCTTACCCTCCAACACATACGTATCAATGCTGTTTCCCTGGCTGTCGACCATGGCCCAGGCTGTTCCATGACCAAAACAGACATCTAACCTGCCTTCAGAATAATCCCCATTCAACCTTGATTAAGCTCCTGGGAATGGGCTGGAAAGACCACTACTACCTTGACAAAGCCCTTCCAGTTTGCCTACGGAGTGCCCCTTTCATTTTTAATCAGCTTTCCATATCCCTTGAGTGGCTCGTTAAGCATTATTTAAAGATCCCTTCGATCATCCACATTCAGGGGTTTTTAATAAATGTTGAAAACTTTGAAAAAAATTGAAATCTAGGACCCTGGATGTGGCTTTCCTGCCGTCTGGGCATCAACATCAGTAACAGATGTTTGCTAACACGAAGCTTTACATGGCCAGGTTGGGGGACAATGTTTTCGCGTTGGTGAGTGGCAAATACAATACTTTATTTCAAAATAACATACAAATACATAGTTATTGAGAAAAAGGAAACCCAGAGGTTAGCCCTATATCAAGGGTCTCCTAAAGAGAAGAGGTCATTTGAAGTCACTATAAAAAACTAGTTAATAGAAATATGAAAAAATCAGATAAGAAACAGATAATTATCATAAATAAATATAAAATGGCCGTCCAATAAATATTCATATGATTCTTCAGTCTTAATTTAAACTTACTAACGTTAGGGCTATCGCGAAAATTGAATACATTAATAGGAAGATCGTTCCAAGGTTTGATAATTCTGACAAAAAAAGAATTTTTATAACAATTCAATTTTGCGAGTTTGGTTTGTAACTTATATGGATGGTTTGATCTGGACTTAGTGTTCCTGCACAATTCAAAATAGTAATTGAATTTTAATCCATTCAGATTGAATACGATCTTATATCATGCCACCAGGGACAGAAAATCCCTCCTTTTTACTACAGTTCCATTTAAGAATTTTACACCTCTCCTCTTACGCCATATCTTGTCTTCTTTGGTCTAAGGCGATTCGCGAAGATGTTATTTGTACCTTCTCGATTTCATGGATGTCTTTGACTAAGTGTGGTGACCACACCGGGCAAGCGTATTCCAAGATTGGACGAACCAAAGTTTTGTACAAAATTGAGAAGATATCTTTATTTTTGCCGCCTACTGTGCGCTTAAGTAAGCCAAGTACCCTGTTTGCTTTATGGACTATTTGTTCAACATGTTTTGACCATTTCAGGTCACTCGCCATAATAACTCCAAGATCTTTATAATTAGATACATTTCGTAACACGGTACCCGATATATTGTACAGTGTGGATCTTTTGTCGTTGTTATGTGAAATTCTCATGTCTTCACATTTGGTAGAATTAAATTTCACCTGCCAACGATCCGCTCATAGGTCGAGGGTGGTCAGATCTATCTCCAAAGCAATAGAATGTTCCACGTTATTTATCTGTCGATAGATTTTGGTGTCATCAGCAAATAATTTGGCAGTAGACGTGATAATGTCAGGTATGTCGTTCACGTAAATAAGGAACATAACCGGCACCAGTATTGAGCCCTGAGGGACACCAGATATAACAGGCGACCAATCCGAGTACGATCCTCGTATCAGAACTCTTTGTTTTGGATTGGTTAAAAAGTTCCTAAACCACAGGTGTAGTTGCCCATCTATACCATACCTGTTGAGTTTAAAAAGTAGGCACTCATGGGGGACACAGTTGAACGCAGTCCAGAAATATTCCATCAGATACTTTTGACGAATTTCGTGTTAAGCACCAGTCGTTATAACAGCTTAAGAGTTGCGACACTGTCGATCTGCCTTCCAAGTAGCCAAATTGGGTTGGGTTTAGTAGTTTATGTTCCGTCCAGAATGAGACAACTCTTGATGTTACAATCTTCTCAGCTATTTTGCTAATGATGGATCTTAGCGAGATTTGGCGATAGTTTTCCTTTTGGTGTTTCGGTCCCTTTTTATGGACTGGAATATTTGCAATTTTCCAGTCAATGGGCAGCGAGCCAGATTGAAACGACTTGTTAAATAGATTACAAAGTGATGTAGATAGTTCCAGTGCGCATTACTTTGGGATACGAGGCAATAATTTATCAGGACCTAGGGACTTGTGTATGTTTAGGTTTTTCAGATGTTTTTCCACTTCGCTAGGTGTACATGATACGTTGCATAACTTTTCATCAAGAACATAATCAAATTCCGGAAGAGTCTTTTGTTCATGTGTGAATACCGATGCAAAGGCGAGTGCAACCAACTAGGAATGCATAAAAATATCGAACGCCTGAAAGAGAGTAGAATATACAGTGGGGGATTTCTTGATATTCTAGTTGTTTTATTGAATTTGAATAAATGGAAGTGGATTGAATTGAATTGGTGAGAGTTGCGTGAAAGTAGGCAGCGATAACTTAGGGAGTAGCTGGCGAGGTTCGACGGTTGCCGGCCTTTTGGTGGGGGCCTCTGCACATTCTGGACGATATCTTCATCGTTCCGCTCCTCCCTCTGTGCAACAGCCATGAGTAAGATTCTTACCCCTATGACTTCACCGAGTTGAATATTCCCCCTGCCCTGAGAAAACCCTTCTGCCCCACCCAAGTTCTGGAGATTACAGGAATTACGCTTTACTCTGTCCAAATGCAGGCTAGGCTTCCTGAGCATCAGTTAATGAGAACCCTCACTGTCCTTTCCAGATGGTCCTCAAAAAGGGCCCATTTTCTGCACGACCTCCAGTTCCTCATCGGGTCCTTACAGTTCGCTTGCAAGGTTCCCCCACCCAGACGCCCCTTTATGCAACGTATAACCAACTTAACCCACAATGTCTCCAAACCAGGGCAGGTTATTTTTCTCGACTGGTGGAATGTGGTCCGTCTAGGGTATCTCATTGAAACTTGCGTTTTTCTAACAATCAGTAATGATCTGACAGTTGCTCGGATAACTTTACTCATATTTTGCTGTATCGTCCTGAACCTAGAGTGTATCTATGGGTACAGCAATCATGTTGGCATCCCCCTTGAAGCTTGCTGCGTGTGTCTGCACTCCCCCCTCCCCCCCTCATTTCTCTTCGATACAGTTACCTTAATTCCTTTTTCAGCCTTATACCAGCCGTCAAATGGGTAGAAGCACTATCCTTGGCTTAATGCCATATTTCTCCTTCCAAACAAAAAAGAAAAAAACGCCCATTTGGCACTTGAGAGCTTTCTGTGACATTCTCTTCCCTTCGCTTTCAGCCCTCTCAAGTTCATGTTGTACTATTGCAAATGAGTATTTTGACAGAAATATTTTGCGCTGGGGTCCTATCCTCTACAGTCAAATGTTTTGTGCAATGGTCCTATCCCCTCCAGTCAAATGTTTTGTGCGAGGGTCCTGAGGGTTCTTTATGCTCATGTCATAGTTTTGACCCCTATCTCCACTCCTGTGTTCTCTCCTTTCATCCTTGGGGCAGGGAATGTTTGCTTTTCACTATTGCAACTCCGTGGAGATGGTGTCATTCTTTCTCCTTGTCAAGTTGGGAGCAAAGCCACCAAATGGGCTTCGCACAGGGCACTCCAGGTCTATCTCAGCATTTTGTGCAGGGAATTGCTGCCTGCGGCACCCCTTCAGCCCTGTGCTGAAGCCCCATTAGGGAGGGGGAATATTATTACTTTGCTGGACTGGGTTAACTTGGCCCCAGGACATGCCAGCCACTATGCCCGCCTTGCAATACAGGCATGAGGCACTCTCCTTTCACCGAGGCCCCTTATTTGGTCCATACCGGCAGTGGGTATTATCCGCGCCTTGCCAGTACATTTCCTGCCCCTCGTTTACGCCCAAGTTGTGTCTTGTCTTTTACTGCGAACCAAAGCATTAAATGATGTTTTAGAATAAAATAGATGTTAATGCTGGTAAGCAAATACTGGGCAGCGCCTGGGAGGAGAACATGACTTCACATCACGTGACTACCTTATTTGGCTCTTTCATTCATCCGGCCATGCAAGCCTTCTCGGTTTGACATTTCCAAAGCTCAACTCATTCTGTTTTTTCTGTTCAGCAATTTAATCCCTCCCTCCCCCCCCGTTTTGCATTCTGTTTCTTTTGTGTTGTATTAATTTTTATTTTATGAGCTTATTGTAACCTATTTAATGGTTCTTCTTTATAAATTATGGGTGGGGAATTGCTGTCTGCGGCACCCCTTCAGCCCTGTGCTGAAGCTTCGTTAGGGAGGGGGCATATTGTTACTTTGCTGGACTGGGTTAACTTGGCCCCTGGACATTATGCCAGCCACTATGCCCGCCTTGCAATACAGGCAAGAGGCACCCACTCGGCTAGTTGCCGAGGCCCCTTATTTGGTCCATACCGGCAGTGGGTATTATCCGTGCCTTGCCAGTACATTTCCTGCCCCTCGTTGATGCCCAAGTTGTGTCTTGTCTTTTACTGCGAACCAAAGCATTAAATGATATTTTAGAATAAAATAGATGTTAATGCTGGTAAGCAAATACTGGGCAGTGCCTGGGAGGAGAACATGACTTCCCATCACGTGACTACCTTATTTGGCTCTTCCATTCATCCGGCCATGCAAGCCTTCTCGGTTTGACATTTCCAAAGCTCAACTCATTCTGTTTTTTCTGTTCAGCAATTTAACCCCTCCCTCCCCCCGTTTTGCATTGTTTCTTTTGTGTTGTATTAATTTTTATTTTATGAGCTTATTGTAACCTATTTAATGGTTCTTCTTAATAAATTATGGGTGGGGAATTGCTGTCTGCGGCACCCCTTCAGCCCTGTGCTGAAGCCTCGTTAGGGAGGGGGCATATTGTTACTTTGCTGGACTGAGTTAACTTGGCCCCAGGACATTATGCCAGCCACTATGCCCGCCTTGCAATACAGGCATGAGGCATCCCCTCGTCATTCACACCTCAAACGCCCTAGGACGCCCCTACTGACGAGTAAAATCATCTGGCGTTATTGACAGTAACATCTATTACATGTAAGGTCACTCTCACGGGTCAATGAGTTAATGATGTTCTTAGGACGATGCATGCCTACTATTGTTATTGCGCATACCTTCTGCGCATCTCGAGATACTCTGATTTCCTATCGGCGGTGCTTCTTGATACAGGAATAGTTTCTTGCGGTTCAAAACTATGCGGAGAAAGCAGAACTTAGCAAGTGCTCTTGGTATCCAAAAAAAAAATTGGGTTTAACCACACATTTTTCAGAGATAATTAAGCTTCAATTTGGAAAAGAACACCATACATATTGTTGAGTAATGATCTTCGAAAAATGCGCCGTTATACCCCCAATTTTCTTTTTGGATTTCAATAACACTAGTTAAGATCTGCTTTTCCCACATAGTCAGTAAACCACGCAAAAATACCTTTGAATTAGTAGGCACCATCCTTAAGGGAATTTTTGGGCATCGCTAAACCATGAAACACAGAAACAGCGACACGAAACACTAAAATATTATGTATTACCCCACCATACATTGAATACTAACGGATAAAGGTTGGATTTGAGATTAATATCGTTTTAGGCCTAATTAGGACTAAAACGTTATTGCTCCTAATTCATTGAGATTAAGATTAGGATTCAGATTAAGACTGAGATTAGTCCTGAGCAATAAATTTTTAAGCCTAAAACAGTGTATGGTGGGGTCATACATGGTGTTTTGGTGCTTCGTTTCGATGTTTCGGTGTTTAGTAATGTCCGGAATTTTTAGGAGAGCAACAAAGCATATGACCCTACAGTATTAGAACACTGACTATTTTCTTAAATGTACTCAGGTGTTTTCTTTGCCATGGTTAACAAGTTTTTTCATTGGTCAAAGACACAACCTTCTTCTGGAAGTGGATGAAAATGGTCAGATTATAAGAAGTTTGCATGATCCAACTAGCAGCATTGTTCCTGATATCAGTGAGGTACACGATGAAGGTGACGAGTTATGGTTTGGTTCATACAATTCCAAGTTCATAGGTTGGCTGGATCTTAAGGAGTGATTTCATAAACAGTCAGAACTCTATCACACCTGGATGCCAGACATGCAGGCATTAGATATGGCTGTAGGAAACTTCGTAATAAGCTGTTCATTATTTAGTGCACAATGCTAGGAATAAAATTAATGAAGGGAGCACCACCGTCTATTAAAGGAAGTGTGGTTAATTGGCAGTCTAAGGGAAAAGGATATGTAATGAATACTCTGAAAGTACATATAACTAAGAGGCCATGTCATGCCGAATGTCAATTAAGTTAAGGCTTAGGTTTTGTAGTTGTTTGTATGCCAACATTCCAAGTAGTTTTGTTATGTAAACTGTGCATCAACAATCCAGATATTATTAATTATTATCTCTTATGATCAAAGAACGTGGAAGCTTAAACAGAAAACTGAAAATTTATTCTCTTTCTTCGTATAATCTCAAATTCTCAGGAAGAAGACAGCAAAGAATGCAATGTGGTGCAAAATGCACTCACAGAGTGCAGAGTGCATACATTCCTTCTTCATTGCTAGCAATGGGGTTAGAGTTAGATTTGAAGGAAAAAGCCTGAAACATCCTGATTGTTGCATGTTGGATTCAGTGGAAAACTGATTGGTTTTGACCAGTTGCAATGAACTGAGTTTGTGACTCTTAAAACTTCATTAAAACTTCAACTCCTTTCCAAGTAAAACCCAGCCTTAATTAACTTGAAAGCAATGCAAAATATTACATGTAAGTGATCGGGGTTCACAACGATACAAATAGCTAGGACCCTTAATTAAATTATTGGTACAGTAAAAACCCGCAAGTAAGAACCTGCATTTTCCCAAGTTGGGCTAAACAGGTTCTTACATAAATGGTATCTAGCAAACATTTAGGCTACTTAGGTTCTTAAATGGGTTCTTATTTTCTGAAGAAAATAATTTCAGTTAAGATGGCTCAAACCAGTTTCAACACTTTCAAGAGACCTTGTTATTAGAAGGATTGACACGACAACACTTTATCACATAACAGCAATGTTATAGTGCCATGTTAAACGTCAATTATTGATGAACAAGGTGCATTTTTTTTTGCGACGTTACAAGTTACCATGGCAACAGGAAAGCCTTGCATAAACACCCTATATGTTGGCGTTAGTTTCGCATATCTGAAA
>BLFP01004842.1:875649-888885 GCA_014634505.1 Montipora efflorescens | reverse complement strand
GTAGAGCGGCGGAGATCTAACCCGAAGGTCGTGGGTTCAATTCCCACCCTGGTCAGAGTTTTTCTCTGTCCTTGTGTGGGCCCATTTCCATCTGTAGGGCTAACGCTCACATGGTTCATATGGGATTGAAATCTAGCACTTCATATTACACTCTATTCAGTCAACCCAAAATATGATGCGGAGTCTGGCCGGGAATCGAACCCGGGCCACATTGGAGGGAGATGAGTGCTCTCACCACTGCGTCATCCGTATTCAGGGGCGGATCTATGATAAACAATCACCTGTTTCCAAAACAACGAAAAACTTTCTAGGGGGCTCGGGTTCATGCTTCCCCGGGAATTTTTGGGATTTTAACTCTCCAAAGTTCCCTTTCCCGTGTTTGTGATTGATTTCCTTAAAACTGTGGAAACCGCCCCAGCTATTTCCCTCAAAAAAACAAAAGAAAGTTGTTTGATTGTATTTCATTACTTGCCTGTTATCTACAGAATGATATCAAGTATTAGTATATCCTAAAACAGTGGATAGCGTTCAAAGCGCGCTTTGACTGGCTGCTCAAACTCGGGATATCTCTTTGCTATTCACCTCCAAGCAACTGGTGCAGGATTTGCGTCCGAAAATATTGTAATCGTTGGAGGAATAATGAGTTGAAATCATCTTTTTGTATTATATTATCTCACTGTTTTAGTATATACTAAAACAACTATTCACCTCAGTGTCGGTGGTTAGTGGTGGATATTTACCTCGTTGCTTCGCGGCTCGGTAACTATCTACCACTAGCCACCTTCACTTCGGTGAATAGTTGTTAATTATTGCTATTATTATTATTATTATTATTATTATTATTATTATTATTATAAATGCAGGAAAAACTTCTGTATGCACGGCTACTAAGTAGCTACATAGGGCGCAAACGCGTAACCTATGTGCTTAGTACGGAAAATGTACTAAAGTCACATATATAAATTAAACTTAAAATAAGATACAAATGAAATCCCTAAAAATACACTATATAGTATTAACAATAATAAAATGAATTCAATAAAACGTAAATTGATAAATTATCTAGTATTTTCATATTAACTCGAGTCATTAAATCTAATTGCTCTAAATGTTATTGCGATACTACTTTAAATGTTCTTACGATATTTAGAGTACTTGAGAAATTTGATTTCTGCATCCTGTTTAGTACGACTTTTGAGACTGTTCCGAGAGCCCCTATGACCAATGTCACCACTGCTACTTCTACCTTGGTGTATCCACCGTACTTCAAAAGCTAACTCCTGGTACCGCTCAATCTCGCAAGCCTCGTCAAAATATTCCGGTGGTTATTATTATTATTATTATTATTATTATTATTATTATTATTATTATTATTATTATTATTATTATTATTATTATTATTATTATTATTATTGGCCTTTCCGAAACCTTTGTTATCCAACATGTGAGTTAAACCTAGCAATCATTAGTTAGGATAACGCCGGCATTACAGTATCTTTGTAATTACTTTAGGCACATACAGTCCGTGCAACATCGTTGGGCAACATGTTAAAATGTAAAGGCCACGTTGGTTGAGGCTTTGGCAACATTTTTCGTTGGATAAGTTTGCCGATATTGTTGGTAGGCATCACCAGCCAATATGGTCGCAACATTAAGCCACTGCGTAACATTATTGTCAGATATTTCCTTTAGCCTACCATTTTTAAGCGTAACCTAGATTTCGTCTCATTTTCGTAATACAACGGGCGATAAATTTAGGTGCAATGTTTTTGTCTCAGATTCTGTCATGCTTATTAAAGACAAAAATTATGCTTATTTTACGTTTGGCTTCGAATTGGGCTGAGCTCGAGGCAAAAGCAGCATACGCAAACGTGAGATTATGTTGGGACAAAAGAATGTTATAGTCTGGTGTTCTCCGCATACCGGGGTAACCCTAAACTTGGGGCCCATTTCTCGAAAGTCCCGAAAATTTTTCGGGCCCGAAAAGCCATTTGTGAAACTACCAACCGCTTCTTTTTGAAAGCCGATCTTTTAACATGTTTCCAAGGTAACAAAAAGGAAAATGACTGTGAAGTTTAAGGACTTAAATGCTCTCCGTTCTTGAGATACAAAGGGAATGGCTTCACCCGAAAATGGCCCGTAAAGTTTCGAGACTTTCGAGAAACGTACCCTTGGTTTCCACAAGAAGAGAATGGCAACTGAGAAATGTACCAAAATGTAAAACGCACATGCCGGGCGTGCAGTACAGCTGTTTTTTTGTTTGTTGTTGTTGTTGTTGTTGTTTTTTGTTTTCTCATTTAACTTGTCTTTCTGGCGTTTTCAACTCCTATGTCGCGCGTAATATTCCGGCCTGACGGAAATTACCCTGGAAAGGTCTTTTTTTCACCCTCTATGGCAGAGTTAAGGAAACAACAAACTTTGATGGGCTACAGAGGATAGAGTGTTGGCAGTTGAAAGATGAAAGAACTTGGTAAGAAACCTCAGATTTCAATAAGAGAATAATAGAAGAGACGTCATTTTACCCCAACGCCTCGGCCTTGCCACGAAATCTTGCGCGTCCCAATTTTAGTAAGCTACTTTAAAATCTAAGACACGTCGACATGAATCAGAACGTCACAAGACAACTGGAAAAGAAATGTGTGTCGCACGTGCAGCACAATTACTTTTCCTCTTTTAACTGATAATTACTTTGCCCTCTGTCATTATTGTCATTGTCGTAGCTGTCATTGTTTCTTCAACTCCCTGATATCATTTGATGAGCATTACAATGGTGAATATGAAACGTGAAATGACCAAATCTCAATGGAAAACATAAATACAACAGCATTTCTTAAAGGGTATAACACCAAAGTTTCCTCGGAGTCCAGTTTGTGTCTATTTTTGCTCGCTTACAAAGTCAAACAAATTGAAGTAACGACAAGAAAAGTCTTTAATCCGTGAAGTTACAATTTTAAATGACGTTAACATCAATTTGTGTAATTTGTTTTGCTATACAAGAAAGGTATTGTCTCCGAAATTAAAGCAGCAAACTGGTGGTATTCTAGAAATTTCTTGCTTCCAAATACGGAAAATTACAAGTCCTGGCGCTAAACTGGAGAAAAAAAATGCAAACATTTGTCTCAAGATCGACAACAAGGAAATCAAGCAAACACCTAAACTCAAACTTTTAGGTGTTATTCTTGACGACAAACTAATGATCACCTTCAGTAACTACGTTAGATATGTTAAATATATATATAACCCAAACGATCGGTGTTCTCTTAAGGGTAAAGACTTCAAGGAATATATGCGTAATGAACGAATTCTCAGTCAGTGATTACTTTTTACTTGCTTCCTGTAGTTTTCTCTATACTTTATTCGATTCCTGTTTTGTCATCGACGAGGCATCCGAAAGTAGTTGCATATTTTGGGGAGGATCATTTTGTACCCTTTTCTAGTATTTGTTCAGTAATGAAGATATCACACTATAAGTATAGACCTCTTTCATAATGGCGGGTAAATAAAACATTCTTTTGTGTTAATGCTAATACATGGGTGACAAATTACTACTTAATTTTGGCGCGAAATTTCAGCGTTAATTTATAATTTCATATGTAAAAATTACAATATTGCCATGGCAACTTTGCCCACAGTGCCAAAATGGCGTCCAGGATTGAAAATTAAAGAGTAATTTGTCACCAATGATATTAGTGTGGGTAATCAAATGGTGGCGAGTGAAATTAGGGAATAGTTTCAAGCCCGTTTTGTCCAAAATCAAGTAATTTTCCTTGTCTTTAGGCGAGGGAAACTATTTGATTTCGTGAAATTATTCCCTAATTTCGCGAGTACACCATTTGTTATCCATACTAATAAGTTTTTTAGCCTCGCTACGAAGAGCAAATTTCAAAAGAATTTTTGTTTCATAATGAGCACAGTTGGTCTAATTAACATGAATACATACGGCGGCTGCGCCCGCAGTACGAGCGGCACTCAAAAGTTAGCTGTCCTGCCGAAACGACACGATAATAGACTTTCTTTTCAAAAATAAAGGCAACGCTAAAGTTGCCTTGGCCTCTTCTAATAGTTAGGTTGAGAATTCCGGGTTTAATTTGACGAGGAACAGCATATTTTGCTAAAAATAACACAACTATTACCCTACCTAGCGACACTCAACGAACTACCAGCGAGTTGTCATGCCAGAAGTCGGTGACCCATTTTTGAGGCCAAATTGCCAGCTTGGAGACACAAAATGTGTCATATTTTTCATTTTTTACAGTCTGATATGGTTTTGGAAATTGTAAGTCCCTCTTTTTGAATATTTAATGCCCTCTCCAGTGAGATAAATGGCTTTATTTCAGTTCTATTCGTGTTAACTTTCATTGAAGTCAGGACAGTGAAGTTTTTCCTGCTTGCAGAATCCTGATAGGTCAATTCAAATTTCAGGCGCGCCAGCCGTATGCAAGGAGGTGGTCGCCATTTATGAATTGATCTATTTTGACTGTTATCTTGTTACTTATAATGTTATTCAAAATATTATTATGGAATACATCTGTTACAATGCTATATCAGTTTTGTGGGATATTAGTAGTCTTTCTTCCTTGATAGCCAAGTAGCGTGACTCCCCATCTTGTACAGCACGGGGTACTGCCGAACGGTCACCCACCTTGAATTCCCTTTGGCAAGCCGTAACACTATCACATGAGATCGAGGTTATTCATGCCAGGACAAGATGGCGCCGAAACCTTGAAATCGTGTATCTGTGTATATCTGATATTTTGTTAACATCACTACTATAAAATACCAGTAAGAATTGTTTTTGTGATGAGCCTGCGTCTGTCTGATCATCAGGTATTACACAACATCGCATCTTTGTCAAGTTTTTTCGATTTCGCTTTGATTTTCTCGCTTTTTTTGCCCGTATTTCGTACTTCCAAACTTTTGAAGACAAAGGAATTTAATAAAACAATTATTCCATTCGCGCACCAATTATTCCATTCGCGCACCGGTGTCTCAGTTGGTTGAGCATCGGACTGTCACGCGGGAGGTAGCGGGTTCGAACCCCGACCAGATCAACACTCAGGATCTTAAAATAACTGAGGAGAAAGTGCTGCCTTTGTAATTGCATCTACAAATGGTTAGACTTTGAAGTCTTCTCGAGTAAGGACTATAACCCATAGGTCCCGTCTCACAAATATCTTCTATGTTCATAAGCTCCCTGTGGGATGTTAAAGAACCCAAGCACTGTTTGAGAAGAGTAGGGGATAAAATCCCCGGTGTTGTGGCTGTCCTGTTCTCTCCAACAGAAGTGGCCGGCTTGGCGGTGATGTCTCTAAAAAGGCTTGTGGTGTAAGAGGCCACCTAAACAGAAACAGCCACAAGTCAAAAAAGGACTTTGCCGAGTGCTGGAACATGTAGATGATGTAGATGTAGATGTAGATATGAGACTGGTTACAGTCAACTCGGCGCTACGCGCCTCGTTGGTTATTTACCATCTCAAATCCAACGCGCGCTCCTAGAATAACTGCTAAATATTTGAAGTACGGGTTTTTTAGACGAAAGAGAAAAGTAACCCTCGCACTTATCTCGACAATTGTCCAGACAAGTGCAAGGATAACTCTTCTCTTTCGTCTGTAACCCGCACTTCAAATATATACATTTATTTCATGATCATCGAGTCTTCAAAGAGCTTTAGATTCTAGGACGAGAATGGCTAAGAGTACGAGATTTTCTCATTGAACAACAGTGAGCGCGCGCAAACCAGCGTCATTTTGGCGGGAAAAACATGATACCGTCAACATTTTAGTATGAGGTTTGCAAAAGTGTCGTCACGTCAAGACAAGTCAACAACACGGTGGAGGTTTTTGCATTTTTCGATCAGCAAAAAGGCCCAGTTACCGGCAAGAAGAATAACTGAGCAACCTATACTGCTAACAAAGAGTAAGATTAATCGTACGGGTTATAAATTTTCTAAGTATTTTCGCTAAAAACGGGCAATCAAAACTCGTACTCGTTCTTGTTCTAGAATCTAAAGGACCCTAATATCTATTCACTCGCCACGGGAACACACAGAGCCCAACGAATTGACCTTTTTCCAATGAGTGGCTTCATAGCTCAGTTGGCAGAGCATTGTACCAGCATCGCCGGGGTCATATAGCTTCGAATCCCGTCGAAAGCCACCTGAAGATTTTAGGTGTCTGTAAGAGACAATTGCTTAATTGTCCAGATAACTACGAGGATCACTTCTCTCTTTCGATTTCTGCTGTGATGCAGATGGTAGCAGCCTTTCGATCGATTTTGAAAACGGCAATTTAACAGATCCTGTTATTGAAGTGCATTTCGTCATCCTGGCAAATGTGATCTCATTGACCTTTCTTGTCAGATGCATTTGAAATACCAGAGGACTGTCTAATTGTCCCCTCATCATCAACAAGAAAAGCCTTTTCTGTTTGATTCGGTTTCACAAACGATCATTACTTCCTCGAGGCATTGGGTTCACTTCTACGTCTTTTTCTATCCCTCAGATAGTTGACTGCCCAGTTCAGCGAGGCTTAGTCTACAATATACCTGTTTGTTTATGTTGCTTGCAATTCAAAGATCTGGCGATGTGACAAATATCTTGCTAACCTTGTTTTAGGCGGTGCTGTATCAGTTCCGTTTATGCCCCGTTGTGGGGATTTTAAACAAGAGAAAATGGGGGCCGTAACCAACAGTTCCTCCGTCGGGGAACTCAGATCTTGGGGAGTTTAAGCAAAGACGACGGCTTCGGCTACGGCAACACCACAAAGCAAGAATATTATTGCTTAAGAAAGGAAAAATATACGTGCTGCACGTGCAGCACGTGCAGCACGTGCAGCACGAATTTCCGTGCATTTCTTTGCCGTACTCCACAAAACAACAACGTGAAATCACCAAATTTTAGGTTTTGACGACAACGTGAGGATATAACAATGAACCATTCATTTTCTGTTTCGACTTCAAAACCGTTCCGACTCATCAAGTTACAGGATAGTTCGCCCGTATTGTACGAGGTGAGCAAGACGAAATAATCGCAAAATACGGGCGATAGCGTTAACCTATATTTTGTATTGACGTTTTAGTTGCCGTAGCAGTCGTCTTTGCTTAAACTCCCTATTAAGAGGACTACACCCCTCAAATCAGAAAAGATTACAATAAATAGGGAAGAAACGCAGTGACTTTTAGTACTGTCCATGAATTCCATTATTTACAGGTAGTAAAAAAGGCCAAATCGGTAAAGAAAATAAAAATTGTGACCATGTGGCGAGAAAAGCAGTATAGCAGGACAACTGTCAGCTGAAACTAGTGCCATACCCTCGTTCCCATGAGTCTCCTATAGCTCAGTGATAGAGCATCGGAAGGAAGGTCGTGCGTTCGACTGCTGCAAAGGAATACTCCGTTATTTTTCCGAGTATCCCCGAGTAACTATCAGAAAAGAATATCCCTCTTATCTTGTAGTCTTTTTTTTCCTTTTTTTTTGTTAGAAAGGTGACCTTTGAGGGCATGTTTACATGGAGGTTCTCTCAATTTGGAATCAAGTGTAGTACGAAAAGGAAGAGAATAAACTTTTTTCCAATTAATGACCGTATCTGAGTATTTGTCTGATATATTTTTTTGGGCTGTCGGAGGGATTTGTTTTTTGCACAAAAAGGAGTCGTATATCTGTTTAGATGTGACATCTGAGATAGGGAAAGAGCCACAGTTTAGTTTAATGTACGGTGTGTGATGGATGGGTCTTACTTCATTTTTTGCGGAACGAAGATCTAATAATTGTTTTCCAGTCCGATGGAAGAGAGTGAACAACTCCCATAATAAAGAAATGTTGTTCAGGAGAGAGCGTCACATAAGGATCTTCGTGAAGGAAAAGATTGTTATCTGTAATAAGGTCACCCACCTTTGTGATTCCCAAGTTAACTAAATCACTTCTATAGACAGACTTTTTATCAATACATGTAAACCTATGGTTCGAAATGATCTTGTTCATAACATCGTTATTAAAGAGTGACAGGCGTTCCACTATTTAAACCTGACCATGCGTGGAAGTATTCTTTATAGTATTTCGGAAACTGAGTTTTTAATTTGACGGTATCAAAGTTACAATGCAAAATTTGACTCCCACCAACAGAAAAAATACAACTATTCAAAAAAGATTTCCAGGTACTCGGGTAGTCCTCTAAGAATTTCTTTAAACAAATGACTCGTCTTGCACTGACCATAGACTCAATATCCAGCATCTTCAGTCCACCTTTATCAATATCTGAGATGAGCGCACAGCGCTTGACTTTATCTAAAAGCGTAGAAAATCGAGTTAACTTCTTTTACAAGATCATTTGGTATCGGAATTACCGATGCTCTAAACATTAACCTGGGAATTGCAAAAGTTTTGATAATTTGGATTTTACCCAAAATAGATAAGTTCCTCCATTTCCACATATGTATTGATTTTTTAATATCTTTTAATGTTAGTCGGAAATTTAGATCGTTTCTCTGTTTTTCGTCATACCCAAAATACATTCCCAAGATCTTGATAATTTCCCAAATCTTATGGTCCTTTAAATCCTTCTCGTGTAGAATAATACTGCCAAGCGCTATAACCTCAGATTTTTCGTGATTTACGCACAGACCGGAGCATGATCCAAAGGATTCCAGAATGGCGAAGAGGGAGGTGTGAGATTCTTTGTCACGTAAAAAACAAGCCATGTCATCCGCAAATAAGGAAAGTTTCGTGGTTTCATCTCCAATACCTATGTGCATTTGTAATATTAATAGCTAGAGTTTCTAACGCAATTATAAAGAGATAGGGAGAAAGTGGGTCGCCTTGACGTACCCCTCTGCTCAACGAAAAGGGGCCTGTTGTAAAGCCATTGTTCATTACACAACTCGATATATTTTTATACAGTGTTCGAATCCACTGAATAAAACAAGGGCCAAAATTAAACTTATGTAATGTTCTTATGAAAAAATTAAAATTAAGCGCGTCAAAGGCCTTTTCAAAGTCAATAGCCACTAAAATTCCAGACATTTTCTTCACTTTAGTACACTCAATCACATCATCAATTGTTCTGATTGCCTCAAAAATAGATCTCCCTTTAACAAACGCGTTTTGATTTGAGTGTATTATTTCAGGCAAAACCTTTTCCAAACGTTTTGCTAGGATTTTAGAAGCAATCTTCGCATCAACATTAATCAAGGATATGGGTCGCCAGTTTTTAATCATCCTTTTATCTTTCCCTTTCTTCTCTACTAAGGTTATTATGGCTTGTTTCTGTGAATTTGAAAGCTCTCCAAACTCAAATGCATAATTTAGACTGTCTACTAATAGCCTCCCGAACAGAGGCCAGAAAGCGAGATAGAATTCAATTGTCAGACCATCATTACCAGGGGTTTTATTTTTGGGGAAGGTCCCCAGTACACTGAAGCATTCACTATATCCTATTTTCCCTTTACAAATTTTCCTCAAGTCATCTGTTAATGCAGGAAATCCCCTACAGATATCTAAGAACATGGGAGTGGTTGAATATAATGGGCGACTGCTATCATCATAAAGGTTAGCATAAAACGATTCCAGCTCGTCCATAATCTTTTTGGGGTCATTTGTTAGCTTGCTATCCCTGGTGAATATTTTACGGACACTGCCCTTTTTCTTGTTTGATTTTTCTAAATTTAAGAAATATTTATTGTTTTTTTCTCCTAATTTGTACCAAGTTACACGAGAGCGAATAATAGCTCCTTGAGTAATATAGACATACAACTGGTCGTATTCTGCTTGTAGGCATTCCAGCTCTTCTCAGTTTTCTTTAGAGGGGTTGTTATCGCAGTTGGTAGTGCAGTTTCTTGGACCTTCTTCAAGTTGCTTTACTTTTTCTCTTTTTTTGCGAGCCTTGGCTTTGCTATAGATAATTGTTCGCTGTCTTATTTTATATTTAATCAGGTCCCATAGAACTCGTTTATCATTTACTTCTTTAAAATCTTCTAACCAGTTTTTATATTCAAAACGAAGGAGGTCCCAATATTCTTGGTCATTTATTAAAGTAGAATTGAATTTCCAAAAACTTGGTCCCCGCTCTTTTTCATCAAGGCCGTTAACTGACAGTGTAATGGCTGAGTTATCCGACCTAATTGCAGTTATTATTTCTACCGATTCAACGTCTTCTTGTAAATCATTACTGGTTAACCAATAATCTAGGCGTCTTTGTATTAACGGTGATTTTTGACGCCAATTGAAACGCCTGTCAGTGGAGTTACGGATACGCCATATATCTACTAAATCATGCTCGATAATCATATCTTCTACATATTGCACAGAATCCTTTCTCTTTTTATTCCCGCCTCGACCATCAAGGTCTTGATCAAGGATGACATTAAAATCTCCCCCAACAACAACGGACTTGTCTGTGTCTGTGACAAAGTCTTTAAGTTCCTCCGATAATTTGCTAAAAAATCGGCATTGTTCCGCACATTTGTTTGGAGCTTAAATATTCAGAAGGACAAAAGGCGAGTCTTGGATCACAACTTCTAGAAAAATGTAACGGCCTAATGGGTCTTCTTTTGAGGAAATTTGTTTAAAATCTAAATGTTACTTTACAAGGATCATTGTGCCTTTACTGTGACAACTACCATGTGAGAAAAAGGTATCGCCCTTCCATTGTTTTTTCCATATGTTCACAACTTCTGGAGTGCTGTAGGTCTCTTGTTGAAAACATATATCGGCCTGAGATTTATAAAGCCAATTAAACACGGCCTTTCGCTTCTCAAAAGAACGAATCCCTCGGACATTTAAGGATATAAGCTTGAAGTTAATATATATTTTTTTAAGTAAGTCATTTTGGGTAGTGTTTTGCAAATTGTAACTTTCTCTTTTTTTTTTTCTCTCCTTTTGGTAAATTGTAGATAAGTTTGTAAATGGTAGTTGGCAAATAAAAATAAACAAATTACAAAAAAAAATGTTCGTGGAAATTACATTCTGTCCCTCAATAAACCTACAACAACCAATTATGGTCTTAATTCTTTTTCTTTCTTTAGTATCTGCTAAATTATGGAATGCGCTACCTGATTTTATCCGCACTGACTGAGTTAACAGTTTTTGAAACGAGAATCCAGGCCGCAATTTGTACAGCTGCCTTTTTAAATATTTCATATTTAGTTATTTATCCGTATGGGCTATGTATTTAAGCTGTGAATGTAATGTCTGGAAGATATTAGCGCTTGTAATTTCTCTGAAATTCGAGATGAAAGAAAGTTTACGCACGTGCGTATGTTACGTTTAGCAGGGCGCGTGAATATATTGTTGTAATGACAAGGGCGGTCTGGAGCTTTGAGTAGGAGTGGAATTTGTCACATATGGTTTAGATCGCTGTTCCCCTTAAAGTCTATAAAATTCCACCATTCAGATAAGCCATGGATAACGCCATCAATTAAAATGCTCATCAGAGAAGGTCAAAAGTCTTTCCATTCACAGAACACTCCTCTATGGAAATCCCTACGAAACAAAGTCCAGCAGATGATCGCTGAACGCAAACGATCTTTTTACCAAACCAAAGTACAAGATCTGACAAAATATAACTGCCTTACGTGGTGGGGGATAGTTAATACGATGTCTGGTAGATCGGAGAAGTCCATCCATCTGATTTTGAATTAGCCAACTCGCTTAATAAGTTCTTTACATCTGTAAATTCGGACATCCCCCGCTTGATTTGTCTTTGCTGCCAGCTTTCCTTCCCACGGGCGATACGTTACCTATTGTACAATCTTACGAAGTATGTAAAAAACTTACTGCAATTCAGTCCCATAAAGCACATGCGCCCGATAATATTCGTAGCAGAATTTTAAAGAGTTTGCTTTTGAATTAGCAACTCCAGCTGCTGCTATTTTGAATGTATCTTTGTCGTCTGGGGTTATGCTAATCTCGTGGAAGGAATTTAATAGCATCCCAGTCCCTAATATCACAAAGCCCAAGTGTGAGAGCGATGTAAGACCAATCTCACCTACACCCTGCCTTTCCAAGTTTTAGAAGACTTTGTGGTTTCACGCGAAGACTTTGTGGTTTCACGCGCTTCATGTCAGGGGTAAGATTGACCCTATATGCAGTTTGGTTACCTAAAAGGTACATCCACATCTTACTGTCTGTTAGATACGGTCCATAATTGGCTTTGACAACTAGACAGTCCTAATGAAAATCTCCGAGTCTGCTTTTTGGACTTTTCAAAAGCTTTTGACCGTATAGGTTATAACATCCTTGTCCAAAAGCTTATTAACCTTAACGTCAGGCTTTGTCTGATCCCTTGGATCATCAACTTTCTATCTGATAGAAACCAACGCGTTAAGTTAAATCAGACATGTTCGAACTGGCTCCCCGTTAAAGCAGGGGTCCCCTAGGGGACCAGATTAGGCCCGACTTTGTTCCTCCTGGTGGTCAATTGTTTGGGGAGGGCCATGTCACCTAATTTTGGAATGTGGAAGTGCGTGGATGATGTCTCTTTGTCAGAGAACCTTAGTAACGGTAGCTTATCATCCTCCCGGGCTACACTCGACTATATAAACAGCTGGGCCTCTGGCAACTGGATGCGTCTTAACGCTAAGAAATGCAAAGAGTTGCGATTGTGTTTCTTCAAGAAAAAACCCCAGTTAGCCCCCTTAACCGCACATAAGGTCCTGGAGCTTATTGTTCAGAATGACTGAAAGTGGAATAAAAACATTGCATCAGTAGTTGCTAAGGCATCGAAACGCGTGCATATTCTACGTGTTTTACGTCGGGGCGGTGTCCCAGCAGCTGACCAAGTCTCAATTTACGTGTCTTTGATTCGCTCTATTTTGGAATATAGCTGCGTAGTTTGGCATTATGATCTTCCTTTCTATTTGTCTGAACAGTTCGAAAGAGTCCGGAAAAGAGCTTTTGGTCTTATCTTTCCCAATCAAACCTACAGCAGGGCACGTGAACTTGCTCAGTGACTGCCCAAGGTTGGACGTATGCCGCAATGATCTTTGTATTAGAACTTGTATTAGAAAGAAAATTGACGGGAAGGGCCCTCTCTCAAAGCACCTGACAATGACGCGGGTGAGCGGGGGTGGGCTCCCATATAAAAAGGGGAGGGAAGCTCGTCGGAAATTTTACATCGAACCCCTAAAGGAGACAAATTTGGGCGTGGCTCAGGCTTTTTTTTTTACCCCTAAAGGAGACCATATTAAAACACAGAGAAACAAATACCGTGACTTTTAATAACGACAAAGACATTATCATCTAAT
>BLFP01004842.1:868149-870649 GCA_014634505.1 Montipora efflorescens | reverse complement strand
TGCCAGCTGCTAATTAATGTTTTGATGCAGCGCTATCCGGAAGCCATATCCTGCCCAGTGATTGATGACTGTCACACTTTCTTAGGAGTTAAAAGGATGTTAAGAGATACCCCTTTTTAGAGATTCCCCCTTTTAGAGAATTCCAGTTTTAGTAATTTCCCCTTTTAGAGATTCCCCCTTTTAAAGATTCCTCATTTTAGAACTTCCGCCTTTTAGAGATTCCTCCTTTAAAGAAATTCACCTTTTAGAGATTCCCCATTTTAGAGACTCCCCTTTTTAGAGATTCCCTCTTTTAGTAATTCCCCTTTTTAGTAATTCCCCTTTTTAGAGATTCCCCTTTTCAGAGATTCCCCATTTTAGTGATTCCCCCTTTTAGAGATTTCCTATTTGAGTAATTCCCCCTTTTAGAGATTCCCTATTTTAGTAATTCCCCCTTTTAGAGAATCCCAGTTTTAGTAATTCCCCCTTTTAGAGATTCCCCCTTTCAGAGATTCCTTATTTTAGAAGTTCCGCCTTTTAGAGATTCCTCCTTTAAAGAGATTCACCTTTTAGAGATTCCCCAATTTAGAGACTCCCCTTTTTAGAGATTTCCTCTTTTAGTAATTCCCCTTTTTAATAATTCCCCTTTTTAGAGATTCCCCTTTTCAGAGATTCCCTATTTTAGTTATTTCCCCTTTTAGAGATTCTTCATTTTACTAAATCCCCCTTTTAGAGATTCCCCATTTTAGAGATTCCCCCTTTTACAGATTCCCTGTTTTCCATTCCTGTTCCCCGTTCCCATTGCGGCATTCCTCAATTTCTCTGTTTTACAACTGGCCATTGGTATTCCTTTTACCGGGTATGTTTATTTTGTAAAGTCAGTTGTGAGTGACGCAGGCACGCAAACAATCTTCCTGTATCGCTTACACTTAATTTATTTGCGGCCGGATTCATTATTCAGACAAGGAACATTGCAAAGTGATTTAAGAATTAAGCAAGACTTCATGTAAGATAAAATCTTGATTGGAATTCTGCTGAGTTAAAACACTTGCCTGGATGGATTATTACATGAAATAGCAAGTGCGTGCATTAATGTGGGTTGTGTCTGTATAGCAGCCACAAAGGTTAATCAAAACTGATTAGTAAATACTGTATCTTGTGAGTTCGGTGCGAGTAATTTGTTTAACTGCATCAAATTACTATTACAGAGTTCTTGCCAATGATTGGCGAAGCTGTTGCTTGACATCACACGAAAAAGCAACTGTTTGGAAAAACAGTGGTAAGTTGCTCATCATTACTTAAATTCTTGTAATTTTGAAGATGACTCGTGCAATGAAAACAAGCTCTAATTACGTATAACTTGTGTTGTGTTATCTTATCTCTAAGTTTCGCTGAAAAAGATCACTGCCATTGTTCATGTAGAAGACACATCTTTCCATGCACTCGTGATCCATATATGATTCAAATTTCCCTTTTGGATGAACGAAGAATTCAAAGTTCACTTCACTCTCAAGTGCTCAGGGTTAAGCTAATTGTGGCGAATGTAGATTGGCTTATGAATAGTGTGTGCTGCTACAATAGTGACCCGGTATTGTATTACAATATGAGCATGTAGCTTCCAACATTGGATTTGATCTGAGATAACTCAACTGCATTTTATCCTGTAAATGCGTGCCTTAAGCTGTTTAATTTTGAGGTCTTGTATTGGAAATGGAACCCTTGTTTTTTTAAAAAAAAAATTTATGCTTCTACAGCGTACACATATTAATTTTCTTTAAATGGATGTCAAAAGAGCAGAGGGTAATCAAGAATCCTGGACAAGGTTGTTTACTACATGTACATGAACCTGGTCCGTATCTAAAATTTTTAATGCATGAATTAAGTCTTAAAATTGCCACTGCCCCCTCTCCCCTCTTCCCCCCCCTTCAACACAATGTTGAGATATGGATGGGTTCTTTGCTCATCTTCCGAAACAACATTATCCTGGATGGGGTGGGGAAGGGTACATTGTTGGCCTTCTTTTTAAGTTGTGGTCTGTGGTCCAGAAGTTTAAAGAACAGGAAAGTCTCAAAAAAATCTTTTTGTCCAGGAATTAATTATTTTTCTTTATGTGCGTTTGGACGGTTTTGCAAGAGTTATAAATCTTCGTAATTTTATGCTCATTAAGGAAACATGCACAATCAGTAGTCACATTGCAATGATTGTAGATATTCAGCCAGTTTGTAGACCTTCAAATGTAATGGAATTTGAGAATGTAATATTGCTTCACCTTTTCCTATCTACAATCTTCGACAAAAAACTTGAAACACTTTGAACATTCTCGCACCGTATTCGTCCCCCTCCCTTTTTACAATGTTGTTGCAGCCAGTCAAACAGTAAAAGGTCATCTCAACACTGTCTAGGGGAAGGGGGTGTTTCAAGGATTTTTGGCGAGGATTGTAGCTGCAGTAGTGGACACTGGTCTGGTGCTATGTGGATTGAACTGCATTGTGTTTATGCTAGCAGCATCCAGTGCTATCTT
>BLFP01004842.1:840455-842981 GCA_014634505.1 Montipora efflorescens | reverse complement strand
ACCATCGCCTAAACTTCGTCGACCCAGACAAACGAGCCCACAGCGGGGCATTGAAAAGACATGATGGGGAGTGAAACGAAGTATGCCTCGTACGGGAACATCCATGGATCTCTACCAAAGTTATTTACTTGGAAGTATCATTGAGCATATTGCCGATCTCTACAAAGAGCCATAAATCGCAAAATCCCACTAAATGCACCGTTCGTGATCCTGAATACAGGAAAGGAAGAAAATATACACTTTGCAGTGTCTCAGCGAATTTTTAAGCAGACAGGAAGAACAATTTCACGATAAAAAGAGCAGGAAGCCATTAAATTTCTTATGACAGTACTTTTATTTGGTTTGTTTGTTATGTTTGCGAATCTGAACCCTATTACAACGATTGCTTGAAACTCCACTTCTTGCGCTTATTCTAAAACTGAAAAATGGGTAAAATTGCAGGAAAAGTGCCGAAATTGCAGGAAAAACTGTTGGATTTTCCGTATTTCAGACAGAAGTTTGACCGGCTTTTTTTAAGTCCATATGGACGTCTATTGTTATCGCTATTGTTTTCGTGAAACAAAGGAGTGTATGCATAATGAAGTAGGGACCTGTGCGGAAATCTTGCCTGAAAATTTATCCTCAAGTGCTGACGTTCTTGAAAAAACCTCAAATTTGGCTATTTCACGTTGTTGTTTTGCTGACGACAGCAAAGAAATGGACAAAACTCAAAAAGGCACATGCAGGGCGTGCAAAGCTATTATTTTTCCCACTAAATATGCAAATTTGTGACGTTCTCGTTGCTGTCGCCGTTGTCGTTGCTTGAGTTCCCTCATATGGGGAAGATATCGGTAACGGCACCTACTGTCATTAATGTGCCAACCAGAGCCTCATTGGTTGTTGAATCAAAGGTTGTTTTGTTCCTGTGTTTGGCACATTTGACAACGATTGTGAACAGATATCTCCCCTCTGGTAAACCAGTGGTTTGAGTATTCAATGCCATCCAAAATAGCGCCGTAGTAAAATTCGTCGAGAAAGACAAATGTAAATATTGTGGATCGGTTTGTATGTACATGGAGTTGGAGAGACCTGAGTACACCATTGACCACCATTAATAGGCCATTTCCGAGTTGATGCCTGCCTCCTCTTCAAAGCGAGTCTAAGTGCGAATCTTTTGTGTTGGAAATTAGTTCTACTTTACATATGAATGAAAACTAATTTTCATAAGAAAAACTTTCTACTTAGACTCGCTTTGAAGAGGAGGCAGACATCAACTCGGGAATGGCCTATAGACCTTTTTCGCTTGTACATTTTGTTTTCCCAATACAGATCATGTGATAATACTCAGGAGGTTTGGTCCTTTGTTTTGTTTATTAAAATGAGTGCATGCAAGCGTGAATACGCCTGCATTCACTCTTTTTAATGAACAAAACAAAGGACCAAGCCTCCTGAGTATTATCACATGATCTGTATTGGGAAAACAAAATGTACAAGCGAAAAAGGTCCATTGCGCTGTGGGTGTGTATGTTTTACCATATTCAAGGGTGTGGTGGAACTGGGCACATAAGAACCTTTGCTCACAACGACTAGATCTTCCAGACACCTTAATTGTAGTAGCTATAAAGTTTCCTTTTAAAGTTCCCTTTTCTAGTACAGATTCGTGATTAGAATAAACTACCAGCTTCTGTTTTGCTGGCCTTAAGTCCAGAAACCTTCAAGAGCGGTTGAGTGTGAGTCTACCTTCGTAATAGACGCTGACCAAATTTTGTATAATTATTAACTTTCACGTGCATTGACATCCTTTGATTTTGAGTGAGGACAATGTGCGAGCCAGCGTGTCATGCAAACCATGACCGCGAGCCATGGCTACAAGTCATTTGAGCCAACATGGCAAGCCATACGAGTCAACATGCGAGTCACACAGTTATTGAAAGCTAACCGTTTTAAAATGGCTGCTTAGACTTAAATACTGTTTATCAGCGCTTTTTGAAATGGGTGCTTAGATTTAAATACGAGTCTCGCATGGTTCGCATACTTTCTGGCTCGCAGATTGTCCTGCCCCTTTGATTTTACGCTTGCACATTTCTTTAATGTTTACACATGCACTTCTTATTTCTTATACTGTACGCTCACAAGAATCTTCTTCTTATGAAAAAGAGGTGTGAACAAGAAGAACAAGAAGAAGAAGAAGAAGAAGAAGAAGAAAAAGAAGAAGAACGTTGACTGTGGATGATTGTTTCTTAAACGATAGAGGCCAAGTATGAAGCGGCAACAACTATGAAATGACGAAATGAGATTTTTTTTTGTGCACTGTCAGTCATAGAAACACAGTGTTTTATACCGTAGAAGAGTAGAGGACAATTTATGGCACGATACTTTTACACAGTGTTACTTATATAATAACATACATGAAATAATTACTCGATTCTGATTGGCTGAGAGCAGTACTGTTCCAGTGTACAATACACCAGTGCAAAATACACATCGAAATTCTGGATTGTGCTTGGCTAATAAGTAATAAGGTTTGGTCAAAACCAATCAAATTTT
>BLFP01004842.1:830455-835455 GCA_014634505.1 Montipora efflorescens | reverse complement strand
CAGTCCTGGTCAGAGGTTCACTTAATGGTGTCTAGGGTATTGCTGGGGTTGGTTCATGCATCCATGTAGCTTGCCTTGGTCTTGTGGCCAGTTGGGGTTCTTAATTATGTTTCTGTTAAGTTTGAATTGTTTGTTTCAGATTATTAAAAGTGGGGTGACTGTGAACTAGCTTGCACTATAAACAAACCATTTACATTACATTACATGCTGTAGTCTTGAACTGTGTGCTACCATGTGATTGCATCTCCATACGGCTTACATTGTAGGGGCTTTCCAAATGGGCAACCAAGCATTAATCAAGGCAACAAAATTTACCGGTTTAGTTTGCCCGCTTTTGAAACAGGGACAACCTGGAATTTTGTTTTTAATTTCGAGCACTGCCGTACTGTACTCTTGTCTGCTCTTACTGGTGGTGTGTTGAGAGTGCGGGTGTAATCATCTCCCATGAATATTTTTACATGTGAGGTGTGTCTTGAACATCCTACTGCGATCTTCTACAACAACACCTCTTGCTGGTCTTGCTGATAAGTTGGAATGTTGTTGGGTTAAATGGCATGGCTTTTGCCAGTTGAGGTATGATCAGTGCTTCAGTACTTAGTCACATAATCAGGACTCAACTCTTTCTTCCAGTCGACTCCTTCAGACTGGGAAATGTGAATTCTCTTCATTAGGGAAGCATTTTGCCTCTCAACTTTCGCATCGGCCTGTGGTCTTGAGGTGCACAATTTCATTCTCCTTTCAGTATTTCTGGAATTAATTTGAGCTGAATTGACTTGAATGTTAAGGGAAGACCATGGTGGCTAAAAATCTCTTCTACGTTGTCAATTATGTTCTCGCTGGTGGTTGATGTCATGACCACATACTCATGATAACAGCTGTAGTAGTTAGTCAACAATGACCATAATCCAGTGTCCAGTTGGGAGTGGTCGTAAAAGATTGATCGCCTGGTCTTGCCAAGGGCATTTTGGCAATGCTCTAGGCTTTAACGGCTTTGGCGGATTTGGACGAACAACCATCTGACACGCACAGCAGGATTTGCAGAATTTTCCCACTACCTTATCCATGCAAGGACACCTTACTTGACTTCTCAGATTTTGCTTTGTCCTGACAATTCCCAAGTGCCCCTCATGGGCTAAGGCAATTGCTTGAGATGTTAGGTTGCTTGGTAGAACGATGCGAGTATTTCTTAGGACAGTTGCCCAATTACGCTCAGTTTATCTGCATCTGGTGCGTAAACCTTGCATTGCTCAAATCGACCAGTTCTAATTGCCTCTCAGAGAATTCAACTCTTCATCCACTGCAGATTCTTCCCGAGCTTCTGTTGTAGTGAGGGCTTTAGGTGTGGCACTGATGGCTGCAAATGGGATATACTCTTCTGCCCCATGATAATGGTTGCTGTTTTATGGTGAGTTAGCATTCGAAGGGGAAAGACGGTTGGCCACATTGGTTTGCCCTGTGCACACACAATCCGGAAATCGTAGGTGTGTAGGTGGATCAACCAACGTTCGATACAGCTGCAGGGTTTGGAACTGCTCAGTGATGGTAAGGAAATGGTGAATGAATCTGCTGCTTTAATTAGCCAGTCCCTTGAAGCTTCTTTCTTCACTCACTGTTACAGGCTCCCTTGTTTCATGCAGAGGTCTAACTCTTCTTTCTGTCTGGCTGATTCCTTTCTCATCCAGAAGGATGTCCATAACACTAATCTGTCCACACTAAACAAGCATTTGTCAACATTAAGAGTCAAACCATGCTGTCTTATGCATCCCATGGTCTTGCGCATATGCATTGCTGGTCATGAGTTGCCTGGTCTGGGCCGTGTACATATCTCATGTTGAGCAGTAGATATCTTAGGTGGGTGTACCTCACTTCCTGAACTCATACCGAGCAATAAACGCGTGCATCTGTTCAGGCCTTTGCTGTCATGAGGGTGGTGATCTTGTGTGATTCCGGACTACTGAAGTTTCAGCTGTTGGTATCCCCACTACATGTAGCTTGCTGAAAACCTCTGAACTACATGTACATTGTATTCATGTTGTATCGCAACTCGTCTACAGTTGGTATGGGGTATCGACCCATTTTCTCGCATTTCTTCATGTCCATTCACAGACGAATATTACCATCTGCCCTTGAATGATTACCACTGGGTTCACCCATGGTGTGCACCTATCTAGTTCTTCTGTAATGTCAAAGTCTAATAGTTCAGAGATTTGGTAAGCAGATTTAGAAGCATGTGCAGGGTTCGTCAAGCACAACCACTAGAAAGACTGTCCTTCGATCTGTTCAATTCTTCAATCATAATTTTTTGCAAGTTTGCATTGAAAGATGATGTCTTCTCTCTAAGCTTAAATTTAATAAGGAAAAAGTTTTCCTCAAGTTGAATGGAACTTTTTTTTGTCTTAGCTCTTTTCCCACGAAATAAAATTTTCCAGGAGCAAATTGTCTGAGGATACTAGTTGGATTGGAGTTGCAAACGTTTTATACAACATAAACGTTCTCTAAGAATACATTCCACTTGAAACTGGCGTTAAAACTAGTCTTGATCGCTCTAAAAAGAACAGAAACCAACAAGCTACCGATTCTCAAACGGCAGCCATTTTTCTGTTCTTCTCGGGAGTGCTTTTCTCATGAGAGCCAATGATAGTCCCGGAAACGCATCACGTACCATATTGCGCAACTCATGCGCAGACGCGCAGACATTTTTCTTCAGTGAATGTAAAACAAAGGAGACTAATGTCACTCATGGCTTTATCAATAGCAAATTCAATTTTATTTGCAAATGAGATTGGTTGAAAACCTTCGAGACAGTCTTAGAACGTGGAAAGAAAAGATGTGGACGCTGTCGCTAGTTGTAGTTTTTATTGCATTCACTTTCAGTGCTATCCATGCGGTACAAGTGCTGAAAGATAGACAAAAGCTAGAAAGACCTCGGCAATTCCTTCTACTCTGGAAAGTCCTTTATTTCAGATGAAACGAAACATGCTTAGATCGGCTGTTTTAGAATGCTCCGGTGTGCTCTGGCATGCCATAGTTAATCGAGGGACTGGTTATGAAACCTTAGAACCTTCAAAAGCGAGAACAATATTTTTGCAATCGATGTTGAATTGACCGTGACCCTGCACAATCGTTTGTTTTCGCTTCGCACGGGTTTACAAATTAGTTGCGCATAATTTAATCGAAGGATTTGATTGGTTATCGTCTCGAAAAAAGGTGTGTTTTGTGCAGGGTTAAGGCCAAAAATACGGACAAAAACATGAAACACAGGAACTTGTCGAGTTTCATAACCATCTCCATGCATTAACTATGGGCATGCCAAAGAATTGCGCAAAGTTGTAAAATTTTTGCCTTATTTGCAACGGGTATGGTCATGATTGAATGTGCAAATCACAATAGTGGATGTTGTTGAGTATTAAAGTAACTGGAACTGGCATTAAGATTTTCCGTTGCGTTTTTTTTCACGAGGATACCCGCGCTTGAAGTGAATGCAAAACAAATTTGCCAGTTTGACGAGATTTGCTTGTGGCGCGTTTCTGGTAAATGAGCTGGTAATCCGTTCAAAGGATCTCACAGCTTAAAGTTTATCCATGAATGGAGTCAAGGTAGGTAACAGAAAAGCATGACAGAAGAATTTCGTTTATCTCTTTAAAGCAAAAAAATTCTATCCGGACGAAAAAGTCACTTTGCAAAATGTCAATCAGTTTATAGCTTTTTCTGTTTAAACTGAAGTCTTTCGTTAACAGTACAGGACTTTTGTCTCTGACGTTGGTCCACGAAAAGCCGTCAACAGGTGAAAGTTTGTGAGCCAAAGATAAGGTTTGAGTAGAGATATTCCTGGTAAAAGTGGCACAGCGAATACTGAACCCCAAAGTTTTTGACTCCTTCGTGTACCAAAGTGCTTTTCCTTGTCAAAGAAACAGTGCTTGTTTTTTTCACCATCAAGTGTTATTTTCTCTGGACTTAAAGGTATGGAAAGTTTCTGTATTGTAAATGTGTGATTTTCACACCTTCTGAACATTTTTTTGTCCTCTCTCCCCTTGAAATTTGGACTAAAATGTTTGACGCGCAACTGAAATTTTCATTCCCCAAATCAGACAATGATGTCAGTGTTCACATTACTTTCGCTCAAATCTCAGCAAATAAGTCTGGTCCAGCGATCGCCATTAGTATGGAAAGCACATATTTGTGACAAATTGAACTGCTTCGAAAGTTTTCCCTCAAGAGTGGCAGGGCGCACGAAAATGGTCTATGAAAGTAGACCTAATTTCCAACGAAACTTGGCACTTTGATCGAGATGCGATGATTCAACTCTGGGTCAAATTATCAAGATGCAATGACATTACTAAATGCAATATACTGCAAATAAGACTCTTGCTTTTATTGCAATAAATATCAGCTATTCCCAGCTATTAAAAATTGTACTTAATTACATAAAAAAGGTTCTGTTAGTGTAATAATATTTGCAAATAAAAATGCCTGCTTACCACAACTCCTCACTGCACTTTTCGATTTGATAAATTTCTTAATTAAATTTGAGGGAAACTGTAATAATTGTGACTTTAAAGATATTTACAAACTGTACAGTAAAATTCACATGATAAGTAACAATTGTACATTATATTAATTTTATACGTATGATTTACATGATAAGTAATAATACATTAAATTTGTAAGTAATGTATATTTTAAAATTTTCATTCTCTTTGTGGGTGCCTCACATGGGCCTGTGTGTCCCCATTCGCACCTTCCATCTTGGAATCCCATTCATATTTTATCCATATATTTATCCAGCTACTACCGTTTCTTTAGTGTGTATTGCCTAATTAAGTTAGAAAGAAAGAAGTTATTAATACACATACAAATGGAACAATTCTTTAAACTTTGTACAGTGAATTCTTTTACCTTTGTCTGCACATTCAAGTTTTATGGGACATGTGACTGTGTGCAAGGAATGGCAGCAAAAATAAGCAAAAAACAGGTCAATTAAATTTTTCGACACACAAAAC
>BLFP01004842.1:817955-822955 GCA_014634505.1 Montipora efflorescens | reverse complement strand
TTAAGAGTGAAAATTGTTTTAAGTCTTGTCCAAATGGCATCGCTTGTTTACGAAAGGGAAAATTGCGTCGGTGTCATGCTTATTTTAAAATATTTGACTTATCGACCTCAAATCAAACTGTGTCAACTAGAAAATGGCTGGTATTTTATTTTGTTCTTTGATTTTCATTTTTTTTTCTTTTAAATGTTAAAGAAAGTTATTCCTAAATCGCAAGCTTTTACAGCAAGTAGACAGTTTAAATTTATTTAGTTTTGCAATAATATTGAAAGTACTGCTGTAATTTTTGAACGATGGAAATTTAACAGGAATATACAATAATTAAGTTAGCGTGTACAAATCGCCAAAGCGTGAAACATGTCATGGGAAATCAAACTCTTTTGAAATCTCTTTCCCTCTGTCTCTCTTCTCTGCCCTCCCTTGTCGTTGAAAAAAGAGACCCTGGTTGCGGCTGGTCACGTGGCACTCCTTGACAAACTTTTTTTTTTTACTGGGATAGGGTGTTACTTACATTTTTACTCTTATTGTTAACTTAGATAAGATGAGTTGCAGTACTTTGAAAAAAGAAATTACAACTACTATTGGGTTCCAAACATGGCAATCTGCTACAAATCTGCAAACCATGTATTATATTGAGTGTCTCGTTGGCATTTAGCGATAGCTACTACTAGTTTTAACTGGAATTTTCCTATGTAATGGTCCGCCATTACTAACTTTAAGATCTTGAGAGAGCTGGATCGAGGAGAAAATGACGTCAAAAACTCACTCGTTTAAGAATGAAATGCGTTTGTGCGTGACTGAATTAATATGCAACACAGGAGTTTCGGGCTTTCAGATTTTTAAACTCGTGTTTTGCGTACATAATAAACTGTATTTACACGCTGAAATTTTTAAGCTGTTGAGTGATTGATGTCACTTTTCCTCAGATCCAACCATTTCAGGTCCAATAAGTCAGTTTTAAACTTGAGTAAATGGTGGACCGTGGATAAAAATCAGAGCTGAAAATTTTGGCCGGCAGGTGTTAAGCAACACACTTTCAAAACCTGAAGAAAAAAAAGGAATTGATTTTCTTTTATTATTTTTTAATTTTATCATAATACCACTGTAAACAGTGGTATCACGCGAGCAATTTTGTATTGATGACAAAAAGACAAGTGTATTTCTTTGGCTGAGTTACGCTCGAGATGTGAAAAAATGCAGGTCCTTTAAATTTGTCTATTTTGTGCAATCTATTCAGGCTTTAAAATTTTATTTTAAATCAGACAAACGACTAAACAAACAAAATCAGGAAAAGAAATAGAAAGTTTGAGCTCAACGGTGGAAAAATGTCTTTGTCGCACTCGTAATGATAAGCGGCCTCTTTGCCGTTGGTTTGGCTACATAGCTGCAGCATTTGTGGTCAGTGCATTAAACTTCTCATTCTTTCTTTCGCATTTTTCAGGGTTCGCGCTCTCTTTCAAAGACGACCTTTCTGGTTCTTATAATCAAGAATGGCAGACAAAAAGATGAACGTTCTCAGGCAGCATATACAAGAGCTTAGCGTTGCCAAAAATGAGGGAAACAGAAAGGGGGAGGGTATTGCATATTTCAATCTGGGAAGATATTTTTATGGTTTGGCCAATGTTAAACAGGCCAGAAATAATTTCACCGAAGCGTTAAGAATTTTTAAGGAAATAAGGTTCAGTCCTGGCGAGAAAGAAGCCTGTCGTAATCTCGGCATTGCTTACAGCAGTCTTGGCAACTTTAAGCAAGCCATTGAGTACTATGAACAACATCTTAGTATTGCGAAAGAAGTAGGGGATAGGACCGGGGAGGGACAAGCCTATGTCAATCTGGGCGCGGCTTATACCAGTCTGGGCAGTTTTAAGCAAGCCATAGAGTATCAAAGGCAAGGTCTTAGTATTGCAAAAGAAGTAGAGGATAGGGCCGGGGAGGGAAGGGCCTATGGTTTTCTCAGCGACACTTATCTCAGGCTGGGCAATTTTAAGCAAGCCATAGAGTACAATGAACAACATCTTAGTATTGCGAAAGAAGTAGGGGATAGGGCAGGGGAGGGTGGAGCCTATGGTAATCTCGCCACCGCTTATCACTGTCTAGGCAAGTTTAAGGAAGCCATAAAGTACCACAAACATTTTCTTAGTATTGCGAAAGAAGTAGGTGATAGGGCCTTGGAGGGAACGGCCTATGGTCATCTTGGCAACACTTATTGCAGTCTGGGCAATTTCAAGCAAGCCATAGAGTACCAAAAACAATGCCTTAGTATTTCAAAAGAAGTAGGGGCCAAGGCCAGGGAGGGTAAAGCCTATAGTAGTCTTGGTAACGCTTATCGCAGTCTGGGCATTTTTAAGCAAGCCATCGAGTACCACAAACAAGATCTTAGCATTGCGAAAGAAGTTGGGGATAAGGCCGGGGAGGGAATGTCCTATGGTAATCTCGGCAACGCTTATTACAGTCTGGGCAATTTTAAGGAAGCCATAGATTGCTACAAACAGAGTCTTAGTATTGTGAAAGAAGTTGGGGATAGGAGCAGGGAGGGTATAGCCTATGGTAGTCTTGGTAACGCTTATCGCAGTCTCGGCAATTTTAAGCAAGCCATAGAGTACCATAAGCAAGACCTTATTATTGCAAAAGAACTAGGGGACAGGGCCGGGGTGGGAAGAGCCTGTGGCAATCTCAGTGTTGTTTATCATAATTTGGGTGAGCTTAAAAATGCTCTCTTCTTTAACGAACAACATCTTACTATTTCTAAGGAAACAGAGGATCCAATAGGGCAGGGAATGGCTTTTTGTAGTCTTGGTCGTTTCCATGAATTTTCAGGCTCATTGTGCAAAGCTATTAATTTTTATCGCCGAAGCATAAAACATTTCAATGAAACAAGGCGTCTTCTTCAGTCAGAGGATGCTTGGAAAATAAGCTTTCGTGAAACAAAGCAAGAGGCGTACACAGCTCTGTGGAGAGCACTTTTAAAGAATGGAGAGATTAATGAAGCTTTGTATGCCGCTGAACAAGGACGAGCACAGGCTTTGACAGACATTTTGAAGGTGCAATTTGGCGTTGATGAAGAACTTTCCTCGGAAGTTGCGACAAATGAAACTATCTCCGCTGTAATGAACTATTTGCCTTCACAAACAGTTTTCATAGCCCTTGAAGGGAGCACTATCAGCTTTTGGCTTCTAAGAAGGGGAAGCGGAATAAAGTTTAGGCAAAAGGAAATCGAAAATGGAAGTGCCCATTTACTGATAGAAACTGCTTTGAAACAGATTAGTGCAGGGACTGTTGTCCAATGCGAGAATCGTACACTTGACAAGCTACACAGCGACTTGTTTTGCATTACCGAGACCTTTCAGTCTTTGAGCCTCTCAGATAATAACCCTTTGCAGCCTTTGTTTGATGTCTTAATCAGTCCCATTGCAGACTTGCTTCAAGGTGATGACTTAATCTTTGTTCCTGATGGACCATTTTGCTTGGCTCCTTATTCTGCATTGAGCGACTCTGTCAGGATCCGTACTGTTCCCTCGTTGACCACTTTAAAACTCATCGCAGGTGCACCTGATGACTTCTACAATAAGAGTGGAGCTCTGCTTGTGGGCGATCCATGGTTAAAGGAAGTCACCGACGAAAATGGTGAACCCATTGCCGAACAGTTGCCGTGGGCACTAAAAGAGGTGGAGATGATTGGAAAACTTCTGCAGACCACTCCTCTCACTGGAAGAAATGCAACGAAAGCTGAGGTGCTGAAAAGAATGAAGTCAGTTGCTTTAGTCCATATTGCAGCACATGGAAATTCGGAATTTGGAGAAATTGCTTTGGCCCCAAATCCTGAACACGCAGCCCAGATTCCAGAAAAGGAAGATTTCATGTTAACAATGAGTGATGTTCGTGCAGTTGGTCTTCGGGCAAGACTGGTTGTTCTGAGCTCTTGTCACAGTGGCCGGGGAGAGGTCAATTCTGAGGGTGTAGTAGGAATAGCAAGAGCTTTTCTGTGTGCTGGTGCCCGGTCTGTTCTGGTGTCACTCTGGGAAATCGATGATGAGGCAACCTTGCTGTTCATGAAAAAATTCTATCAGCACTTGGCAGATAGAAAAAGTGCAAGTTTAGCTCTTCAATATGCTATGAAATCTCTTCGGGAGACAGAGAAGTATTCCGCCATAAAAGACTGGGCGCCATTTGTGCTAATTGGCGATGATGCCACGTTCGAATTTGGGCACCACGAGCTTGAAAAGAATGGTAAGTGTTTTTTCGAATATTATTTTAATTACTGAAAGGAATTACATTGTAGAGGTTTTTAGTCAGCAAGTTGTCAAGAGTTAAGTTCTTCACAGAGAAATGGTTTGAAAATTGGTCGCCCTTGTTGTTCTTTTACGAACTGCTGTGGCTAGCCACTGAAGTAAGTATTGCCTGCATTCACCTGGTCGGGAACTTTGCTTTCTGCAGATAACTGTTTGAGCCATGCAATGCATGCACTGAAAAGAAATAATTCACTGATCGCCGGTTACCTGTGTTAAGTGAAGTTTGATATTGAAGGCTTATAGCCTACATGTCACAGTGACACTTAGTTGAATAGGAATTGTTGCTATTATCTATAAGCACATGTAATTCTGAATGAATAAATGAAATCTAGTGGAGGTATTGACGAAATGGAGAAGTGATCCTCGCACTTATCTAGACAATTAAAGGAATTTTCTGTTTAAGTAGACACCTGAAAAATTCAGGTTGCTCCAACAGGATTCGATGCAATTGCAATGCTCTACCAACTGAGCTACGAAGCCTCACATTTTGGAGCAGGTCATTTAATTGTTCCTGAGAAGGACTTAAAATTTTCCAGATAGGCGAAAGGATCACTTGTCCATTTCATCATATCACATGTAATTATGTGCAAACATTGCTATCAATGAAAATAATTTCTTTATTCATTTATCAAACAACGAAATTCCTAATTACCGTCGAACCGGCTATTTTTTGTTTTTTGCTTCCTTACCTTTTTTTTTTTTTTTTTTTTTTTA
>BLFP01004842.1:797252-817012 GCA_014634505.1 Montipora efflorescens | reverse complement strand
GCATTGGATGTCTTTCTACTCAAATATTTCAAATATCTTTATTTGTATTATCCGAATGTTTCTACTCATTATAATGAGTACAAATATTTGATTCTTTAAGGCCGGGACACACTAGGCGATAAGTCGCTGCGACACGTCACAGGGACAAGTCGCCGCAACAATTCGCCACGACTGACACATGATTAATTTTGTGAAAATCGTTGTCGCTGCGATCAGTTGCACGAATTCAAACCAGTTTAAATTCGTGCTACTAATTGCGGCGAGAAAATTAGCGAAAGCAGCGGTTGACGCACCGTGTGTACACTTCCTGCAACAAATATAAATGAATCAATGAGAGAGCTCCATGTGGTCCGCCATATTAAATGAGAAAACTATTTCACATCCCTCCTCACACAAGATCTCTGCTTGTGCACCGAACAGACGTTGCGTCGCAGCGATTTGTTTTGCAAGTAATAAACACGGAGCAGCTTGTCCCAGAGACCTGTCGCTGCGACTTGTCGCCCAGAGTGTCTCGGCCTTTAGTTTTAAGGCCCATTCAAACGGTTTCCACTTTTGCTTCAACATGCATTCAACATTTTGTTGAACCAAATGTTAGGAGTTTTTGAACAGGTCCAGCAACAAAAATGTTGAAGGCTTGTTGAAAGAGTGTTTTATCAAGTTCAAACTGATTTAAACTTTCATTCAACATCGATTCAACATTTCTTTTGTTCTAGAAAATGTTGTGTGGAGCTGGAGCTGTTGAAGGACGGTACTTACTAATTCCAAGGTATTTTTGCCCCGGTTTATGATTATGCTGGAAATGCAGATCTTAACAAGTGTTATTGAAATCCAGAAAGAAAATAGGGGGTAACCACGCATTTATCAAAGATAATTCATGAACAATATTTGTAAAGAGCTTTAAAATACAAAGCAATGCATGGCGTTCTTTCTCAAATTGAAGTTTAATTATCTCTCAAAAATGCATGGTTACCCCCACTTTTCCTTTTGGATACCGAGAGTACCTACTAAGATCTACTTTCTTTGGATAGTTTGAAACCGCGCAAAAATATCACTTTCTTGGTAGGCATCACCGATAGGAAACCCGAGTATCTCGAGATGCGCAGAACGTATGCGCAATAACATTAGTAGGCACCGTCCTTAAACAGTTCATTCAACATTTCGTAGAACACACGCATGCTCATAGGTGGCCGTAACTGGACGAGAGAGTCTGGTTTCTTGTTCTTAGTTCCTCGACGTCCAAAGGTTGGCTCAATTTTTGCCGCGATGTTAAAACCATTTGAGCCCTCTCCGCACAACTTGCTTCCAACATTTGCTCAACACCCTTTCAACTTTGTTGAATGAATGTTGAAACCGTTTAATGAGCCTTTTGAGCTTTTAATGCAAACTTGTTCTGAGATTACGATCAATGCATAGATTGACCAGTGCATACTGACTAGGAAACCTCTTAATTCAAACGGGTGGTGAAGTGAGGTATTATTGACAAATTGGAGGTGATTTAGTCATAGTCTAGTTATTTTGTAAATAGCATATGAAAAGTCTAACGCGGTTTAAAAGAGAAAACTGACTGACCAGTGCTTTACTTACAGAGAATTGCGAGGAGAACACGATGTCCATTTTATTGTCTGTCGATATAATCCGCGCAAATGGCAACTTGAGCGTAGTTACAAAGGAGAGTATTTTATTGACTTTTCAAACAAGCAGTCAACAGGTTTTCCACCACCTTTTTATTTTTTCCCCCAAAAAATTCAAGCTTGCTTATAATCCTGTATTAATTCATTAGCTAATAAACGAATTCGTGTAGTCGCGCAAGTGTGTATTTGGTTTCTCCGACAAATGTAATTTCTCACGTTATAAAATGTTCGCTATTGTAGCTCGGGTGTTTCGGTATTCACACATACATGAGAATACAGGTATGCATAGTCTGATAGTACGCATGACTATTTGTAGTCAGGTATATGCAGACATTTCTCGCAGTTCAAGGTCACTGGTGGACTGCATCTCTCGCTACCTTTCTGTAAGGTTTCCTTTTTGACATTCGTACTTGTACGCTAATAGATGGTTTTCACTCACGTGACTTGACGGCCATTTTGGTGTCCAAAACAATAGAAAATATTTGCGCAGAATTTGCATAAAAATAGAGTTCAGGCCCCAAGGGAGAGGATGTCTCTTGTTCTAGTACACCTAAATGGCCGCTGTGACGTCCCGTGAAAACCATCTATATGATGTAATCAGTGCCGACTACCAAGGGTGTCAGGATAATGTTTGCTCATTCGAGAAGTATTGATATGAGCGTTATAATAAGCGTTTGTTGTAAGCTTTTTTAAGTTAAGGAATATTTTCTTGCCTTCAGAAATGTTCAGAGTATTTTTCATTGTATACTTGGTATTTACAGCATAGCTTTGCAGTCTCCGATGTACGCCGCCTGTATATTCTGTATGTTTATTGCCCTTGTGTTAACTCATCATGATAGCTGGCAATAAATGAGATGCCTATTAATAATTCCTGATCCTTGTCTGCGTCTGATGATATTTAGTATGAAAATGATTTTTTTTCGTTTCACTGAAGAGTGATTAGAGAACAACTAAAGTTTTGACAATTTGATTGGTCGACACGATGTTAAGTCCACAACAAAACTGATAAACTTGTCAATCTCTTTCTTCATGGGGTTGTTGGAGTTGTTTTTGAACACGTCTTCTTGTTAGTTAAAAAAATATCTAAGCTACGGAAAGTTGAAAAATTGCTAGGTAGTTGACAAAATTAACACTGAAAGCCAATGATTGAATGAAATAAATATATATATTTGATGTGTGGGTTATAGACGAAAGAGAGAAGTGATCCTCGTATTTGTCTGGGCAGTTGTCGAGATAAGTGTACCCTGGTCCCAGGGGTTTTTTTTGAACCGGCGAGAGAACCGCGAAGACGAGTCGCGAAGCGGCGAGAAGAGAAAAACCTCTGGTTACCTTGGACTTGGAATCTCACTTTCATGCAGAGGATCACTTTAATTTCGCTGTCGTCTATAACCCGCACTTCGAATCTTTAACAATTATTCTACGAGGGCGCGCTGGATATGAAGTGATAGATAACCAACGAGGTGCGTGGCGCCGAGGCAGTTATAATCATTTTATATCCAGCAACCTCGAGTAGAATAATTGTTTTATTAAAAGCTCCAGGATCAACAATTCTTGCATGTATTGTTGACTAAAGCATCAATTTCTGTCTCGGTTAATTCCGGTCCAAAACGGCTTTTGTCGGCCATCTTTTCTTAGAGCTGAAAAAATGTTTTTAGCTCGCTTTATTTCTCACGCGTTCCTTGGCTATGTTAGGCATAGCAGGTATATGAACTGATAGCCTGTGCCCGACGAGCCAATGAAAATGCTGGAAATCTCATATCCGTAGTTCAGTTTTTAATAAATACATTTATTTCATTCATTCATCGAGTCTCTGACCTTTTTCCACTGAGTGTCTTCAAAGCTCAGTTGGCAGAGCATTCCAGCAGCATTGTCTTGGGTTCGGATCCCGTTCGAGCCAACTGAAGTTTTCAGGTGTGTACGTGTAAGCGACAATTACGTTTTTGTCTTTTCAGATAAATTCCAGGGATCACTTCTCTCTTTCGGTTTCTGCTGTGGCGCAGATATGGTCGCAGCTATACGATCGTATAGGATTATATAGATATTGATGAAATACTAGGATTTCCCCTTTTACTAAAAAATCATATCTTCACCGCGCGCAGTGAACATATCATTTTTATCTTTCACATGTGAGGATATAGGTGTTGTCATGGTAACCAAGACAATTAGCCAATAAAAAGCGAGCTTTCTCTTCATTGTAAGATACTTTTGTGCTTCATTGTAATTCTTCTCTAATACATTAATATTTTTATTGCAAAAATTGACATTATCATGATTTGTTTTTCATAACCTTTCATATCTTGTTTCATGTTACACAACATGCGTGTTTTAGCGCTTGGTGACCACTTTTTCATCATTTCGAAACTGCATAAAACAAGTTGTTTTAAATCTAGACATTTCATCAATATCTATATAATAAACAGAACATTACATGGCCGCTTTGGGATACGAATTTTATCTTCTTGTGCTGAAAGCATCTCTCACTCGTTCGCTTCGCTCACTCGTGAGAGATACTTGCAGCACTCGAAGATAAATTTCGTATCCCCGCGCGGCCATGTAATACCCTCTATTTCGTCATCCCAAATGTGATCTCATTGACCTTTCTTATCAGATGTAATTGGAATACCAGAGAACTGTCTAATTGTCCCCTCGTTATCAACAACAAAGACAGATCATTAGTTCCTCTCAGCATGGGGTTCACTTTTAAGTTCTTTTCTGCCGCTCAGATATAGTACGCGCGCTTTGACTGGACAATTATGTGAGATATATTCCACAGTATACCGGTTTGTTTATGTTGCTCAGGAAGTGTAACAAATATCTTGCTAACCTTGTTTGTTTTGGGCGGTGCTGTAAGTTACGGCTGCCTGTGTTTTCTGTTCTCTTTATGTGGGGAATTTAGGAGCCGTGACCAACACTTCCTTCCCCAGCGAACTCGGATAGTAGGGAATTTAAGAAATGACGACGGCTACGGCTACGGCTACGGCTAATAATATGATTGGTTAAAAGAGGAAAAATAATCGTGCTGCACGTGCGGCATGCATTTTATTGCTGTACTCTGCATAAAAACAACTTGAAATCACTGAATTTGAGGTTTTTTTAAAACAATTTTAACGACAACGTGAGCGTACAAATGCGAATATTTCATTCTATATTTATACACTGAAACCGCTGGTATACATTCAATTTCAAGATAATTCACCCACATTGTACGAAGTGAGTGAGATGAAATAACCGCGAAAGGCTAAAGATTGTGCAAAGTTACATTTAGAAGAGACGTTTTCTTCGCTGTAGTAGATCTTAAAGTCCCTAGTAAAAGGTTTACACTGGTCAAATCGGAAGAGATTACAATAAATGGTGCCATTCTGCAAGGGAAGAAAGACAGTCACTGTCATTTGAATTCGATGATGTAGAGGTAGTAAAAAGGCCAGATCGGTAGAGGAAATAACAAATTCGACCATGTGACGAGGAAAGAAAGATTCAGTCGGAAATGACCGAAAGCGAGAATTCACCATTTCTACAATTTCATTCGTAGCAGTATAGCAGGACAATTGTCAGATGAAACCAGTGTCGACATGCCCTAGTTCCTACGAGTCTCCTATATCTCAGTGGTAGAGGATCCGAACTAGTCACGGGAAGGAAAATTCCGTTAGAAATGATCAAAAGCGAGAATACGCCATTGCGACAATCTCATTCCTTTCAGTATACTGTAAGAGGACAATTGTCAACTGAGATTAGTGCCATGCCCTCGTTCCCATGAGTCTCCTATAGCTCAGTGGTAGAGCATCCGAACTAGTCATCGGAAGGAAGGTCGTGCGTTCGTCTTCTATCAAGGAACACTCGGATTTTTTTCCGAGTATCCCCGAGTGATCATCAAAAAATATCCCTCTTATCTTGTAGTCATTTTTTTTTGTTAGAAAGGTGAACGTTGAGGGCATGTATACATGTACGTGGGGTAACCCACCTGTCTACATAAACGCAGCCTTACGCTTACATGATAGGTGAGGTAACCCACCAAGGCGGGTTGCCCGGTCTTTCAGACCAGCTAACCCGCCCAGCCGGGGTCGCGTTTCGCCATGTAAACACTTGAAGGTGGGGTAACCCGCCAACTCGCGTCGGCTCATGTCACGATAAGCTACCTTTAGCGGAGGTGTTGCAGCATTAAAAGGGTTAGCAAGAAACCACACCACTGACAAGTTGAAGCAAGAGTAGCTAGTAACACCAATAAAACCTGTTTTATTAAAACACGATGGGTTTTAAAGCTAATATAGCTTATGTCTCGGTAAAAGGTAAAGTCTCCGCTTACGAGCCAGAAGGCTCATCAGGCCGGCGCTTATCTCCGGTTTCTGTAGCATGAAGCGACTAGGAGTATTTGTACTCCCCCCTGGATGGGATGCTAGTCCATCGCAGGGTTACCCCCAGCATTACGCCGGTACCCATTTATACACCTGGGTGGAGAGAGGCACCGTGAGAGTAAAGCGTCTTGCCCAAGAACACAACACAATGTCCCCTGCCAGGCCCCGAACCCGGACCACTCGATCCGGAGTCGAGCGCACTAACCATGAGGCCACCGTGCCTCCCCGTGCTTATGGGGCCGTGTAAAAAATGTTAATCGGATAATAAAAAATTGAAAAATACAAAGAAGATAAAAGTAAAATTTTAAAAAAAGACGAAATCACTGTCAATTTGGGAATCAATTTGCGGCGCCTCTTAACTAAAGTTCAAGTTTCTGAGGGCGTTTTGCCCTTTTAGCATAATCTCTGGCGCTGACAGCGGACGGTTCTAAAAGATTCCACAATGGATCCTCTGTATGATATAGAGTTGATCGTATCATAAGTTTCAAAACGTTGTACGCTAACACGATGTTGATAATGAAGTCACACTTAGACTCTTTCGTTTAGAAAAAATGTTCCAAGCAGGTTGAAGTTGTGTGATCATAAATCTTATAAATTAAGGTGGCTATTTTGACCTTATAAGTGCCGAATAAAGAGTCCCAATTAGCTTTCGGTAGATCGCTTGTGTGCAAGGCGAAGGGTATGGGCCCCAGTACGGAGCCCTGTGGTATGCCGTGCCACTTTGGAATTCTCAGAGGGTACACCATTAATTACAGTGTACTGTTCCCATTCAGAAAGATAATCTCTTAATTTAATTAGCCATGCCAGTAAGTTTCCCGCAATTCCGAAGTTGTGCTCTAGCTTGAGAAGAAGGTTTGGGTGTGAGACGCAATCAAACGCCTTCTGAAAGTCTATGAATATGGTACCCACAACTAATTTGTTATCAATTGCTCGTCGCCAAGTTTCAGTCAGGTGTAATGAGGAGTAAGTAATAGTTCTTTCGATCTCTCCTTTTGGTTGTCCGTGACGAGCGCCTCGGTCTCCGAGAAAACATGTTTCACAATTATGTCCGCTACACATGATTCTAAAATCTTGCTGGGTACACTTAGCAAGGAGAGGGGGCGATAATTTCCTATTTCTGTAGGATCATGGGAAAAGTTACAAAGTCATACAAAAGCAATCTACCAATGGAAAATGGGGTGCTTCGTTTTCGAGTTGTAAGTTCTTCGTTTTCAACCTGCGATTCTTCGTTTTCTGGTGTTTAGTGCTTCGTTTTCGATCTTTTGGGTGCTTCCTGTTTAATTCCTCGTTTTTGATACTACCCATTCAGTTGTGACTGACGCATGCACACAGAAAATTCACCTCTTATTTCTTAACTTATTTGCGGTGGTGTTTATTATTCCTGCTCAACTGGTTGTAAAGAGGAACATTGCAAGGTAATTAGTAATATTAGATTGGTGCAAGGGTGTAGTAAATAATTATTTGTTTCTTGTTTGATCGATATATACTACCCTCTATTCTTTCCTTGTACATCGAGAAAGTAAGGAAATGACGTATATTGATGTTTTCCTAAATGGAGATAGTTTTAGTTTTCTTATTGAGATTCCAAATGGAGGGAAGCAAATGATGAGTTAGAATGAGTAAGAATTCCTGACAAAAAATGTCTGTCGAGCATAGAGAATCTAAGTTACAAACAACAAAGATAAACTATGAAAAGCTGTTGGGTTGAACAGTTTTAAAAACACGATTTCCAATCCACTTTAGTCTTCTTCAGTTTGGCCTTTGCCCTGCCTCCTTTAATTTGTATTTGATGTTTTATTTAAACCTTCCTTCAATGTTTTAAGTAGATACGATGTATTTTTATGTTTCGCTCGATTTGGTATCCAGTTCCTAGTCGCTAAATTTGGCTAATTATAAAATTCGTAACACAGTCCCTTTAAAGCTATTTTCGTTTTCCTTAACGCCATGAACGTCATAGGAATAAGACATCAGTAGTTTGGAGCAATGGAACAATTAACTATATTTGGGTAACAATCACTTGATCTCTTTCCGTGCTGACTAGCGTCATTAACTTGCACAGTTTGTTCGACTATGAAATGACTTCTTGTTCTATATTCCTGTTCCATTTAATTTGCTAAATTTCTGGCTGTTGAACTTTGCAGTTTTCCGCTCCGGCCAGATCTACTAAAGATTTGTGTTAAGAAATTTAACACTTTCCCTGCAAGATAATGTTTCACCCTAGAGACTTGATAATGGAATAACCACGTAAAATTAAAATGTCAGAGTCACGAAGCCATTGCTTGACCTCACTCGAAACTTTTGGTTTTGAAAAACATCCGTTTCGACCAACACTGCTCCTTCTCGCCTTATCTTATGAATATATGACTCATGGCGGCTGATGGCGGTTCCAATTACATATGAGTACATATTTTTTTCTCTTTTAATGTAGTTTAATAGCCCTGAAGTTAACCAAGAATCCTGGACAAAAATATTAAGACACTCATACTTCCTGGTTCACATCTAAAAGACATGGTTCACATCTAAAAAACTACCATTAGTGCATGAATTAAAACATTTTAGGGAGCACCAGACATTTTTGAGCCGCAGAAGGATACCGGAAATGAACATTTCTCATGTTAAAACAGCAGTGCCTTATAGATTCTTTTCCAAGCTTCTCTAATAGTGAAAAGATATTAGGCAATACAAAAGCGATCTTCTAATGGAAAATAGGGTGCTTCGTTTTCGAGTTGTGAGTGCTTCGTTTTCTAGTTTTGAGTGCTTTGTTTTCGACTTAGGGTCCTTCGTTTTCGATCTTTTGGGTGCTTCCTGCTTAGTTCCTTGTTTTTAAGTGCTTCGTTTTCGATACTACCCATTCAGTTGTGATTGACGCACGCACGCAAAAAATCCACCGCTTATCCCTTAACTTATTTGCAGTGGTGTTCATTATTCCTTCTCAACTGGTTGCAAAAAAAGGAAATATTGCAAGGTAATTAGTAATATTAGCTTGGTGCAATAGGTAATTTTTTTTTGTCGTTTGACTACCCTCTATTCTTTCCTAGTAAGAAAATGATGTATCTTGAGGGAGTTACGAAGCAAATGGTGAGTAAGAATGAGTATATGAATTCGTGACAACAAATGTCTGTGGAGCATACAGAATTTAAGTTACAAACAACCAAGATAAACTATGAAAAGCTGTTGGTTTAAAAAACTTTAAAAAGACCCAAATTCCAATCCATTTTAATCATTTTCAGTTTTGCGTTTGCCCTGCCTCCTTTAATTTGTATTTGATGTTTTATTCAAACCTTCCTTCAGTGTTTTAAGTAGATACAATGCATTTTTACGTTTTCACTTTCTCCCTATTTGGTATCCAGTTCCCAGTCGCTAGATTTGGCTAATTATACAATTCGTAACACAGTCCCTTTGAAGCTAAGCAAGGGTAGAAGAGCCTTATATATTTTCGTTTCCTTAACGACCTGGCCCGGGATGCTCGAAGCATGGTTAGCGCTAACCAGCGTTAAATACCATGGAAACCTATAGGTTTTGTTACCTCTTAACCAACGGTTAGCACTAACCAGGCTTTGAGCAACCGGCCACTGAACGTCATAGCAATAAGACATCAGTAGTTCGGTGCAATGGAACAATTAACCATTTGGGTAACAATCACTTCCTCTCTTTCCGTGTTGTTCTATGTTCCTGTTCCATTTGTTACTTCTGTTGAACTTAGCAGTTTTCCGCTCCAGATCTATTCAGATTCGTGTTAAGAAAGTTATCGCTTTTCCCACAAGATAATGTTTCACCGAGAGACTTCATAATGGAACAGCCACGTAAAATTAAGATGTTAGATAGAGTCACGAAGCTATTGCTTGGCCTCACTCCAAACTATTGCTTTTGACAAGCAGCCGTTTCGACCAACACTGGTCCCTCTCGCCTTATCTTATGAATATATGACTCACGCGATGGCGGCTCCGATTACATATGATTGCACATTTTTTCTCCTTTAATGCAGTTTAAAAGCCCCTGAAGTTAACCAAGAATCCTGGACAAAAATGTTAAGACATTCATAACTTGCTGGTCCCACATCTAACAAACTATTGTTGCATGAATTAAATAATATTAGGGAGCACTAGACATTTTTAAGCCCCAGAAGGAGACCGGAAGTGAATAAATCTCGTGCCAGGACAGTAGTCTATTATGATTTTTTAACCAAGCTTCTCTAATAGTGAAAAGATACTAGGCAATACAAAAGCGATCTTCCAAAGGAAAATAGGATGCTTCGTGTTCTAATCTTGAGTGCTTTGTTTTCGTTTTAGGGTCCTTCGTTTTCGATCTTTTGGGTGCTTCCCGCTTAGTTCCTCGTTTTCGAGTGCTTCGTTTTCGATACTACCCACTCAGTTGTGACTGACGCACGCACGCAAAAAATCCAACGTTTATCCCTTAACTTATTTTGCAGTGGTGTTCATTATTCTTGATCAGCTGGTTTTAAAGAGGAACATTGCAAGGTAATTAGTAACATGAGCTTGCTGCAACGGTGTAATACATTATTTGTTTGTTGTTTGATCGACGTAAACTGCCCTCTATTCTTTCCTTGTACATCGAGAAAGTAAGTAAATGCTGTATATCTTGAATTTTTACTGAATGAAGGAGGTTTTAGTTTTCTCAGTGGCTGAGAAGTTACGAAGCAAATGATGAGTAAGAATGCATTGAAGAATTTAGGCAGTGTAGTTGAAAATCGACAAAATCAACTGGTAAAAATCAATTGGTAAAACTACACAGTGTGTGTAGTTTTAGCAGGTGTAATTACTCTCTACGCAACTTACTTTTAGAAGACGCAACGAACAGCGTCGTGCCAAAAAATGTCTGTCAAGCATACAGAATTTAAAGACGAAGACGCATTATAAAAGGCATTATAAAAGGCCTCAGCCACATGCAAATGATTTATCAATCAACCGTGAACGCAACCGAGCTCTGTGATAATTTGCAATAAAAATGCCCCTTATGACAATGTGACCGTAATATTGCATAAAATGTTATCTGTAGTTCTTTCTAAAGCCCCAATCCCTTTTTTCTCGCACTAGAAATATCTTCTAGGGTAATTAATCAGTTTTGCTTGAATGAATTCGAACAAAAGCAGAGGACGCAGCGCCCCTTTTATAGCGTGTTTTCTCGTGATGGAGTGAAAAAAGTGAAAATAAGTGATTCTAAAGTTAATTTTTTCGATCCGCAAACACTATTTTGGAGAAAATTGTCAGCAAATTTGTTTGCAAACACTATTTTGTTAGGTTTAAAATTATTCATTGGTCGGAGTGGAGGTTCCCTTTAAGAAATTTCAGTTTTTCACTCCAGATCTACTCAGATTTTTGTTAAGAAAGTTAATACGTTCTTAAAATTATGGTTAATCTCAGCCACAACCTTCTTATAAAAAAGGTTCTTATAAAAAAAGAGGGTATGTTTTTTTTTTCTTTTTAATCTTTTAAAGTATTTTTAAACACGTTAAACCTGTCCACACTAAACAAGCATTTGTCAACATTGAAAGGCAAGACATGCTGTTTCAGGCATTCCATGGTCTTGCGCAGAGCCGCGTAAATATCTCATGTTGAGCAATAGATATCCCATGTTGGTGGAGCTCACTTGCTGAAGTTACGCCGAACATTTAAAACTTTTATGTGTATGGCCTTTGTTTTTTACGAGGGTGGTGATCTGGCGTGACCCTTGACTGCTGAAGTTCCAGCTGGTGGTATTTCCACTAGCTTCCTGGAACGTTTTGTACCATTCATGTTGTGCAGCAACTCATCTAATGTTGGTATGGTGTATTTACCCATTTGCTTGCCTCATGTCGATGCACAAATGAATGTCACCATCCGCCTTTGGAGTGATTATTTTTAGGGTCACCCATGGCGCGGGCCCAGTGACTTCTCCTATGATGTGACAGTCCAATTAGCCGATATCAAAAATACCATAATACTCTTTGTTTGTCCCTCCAACATTTTGCATAAGCATTGTTTTTATTTTCTCTTGGGACTTACAATGGTACCAAGAGAAACTGGAAACAATGCTTATGCAAAATTTTGGAGCGACAAACAAAGAGTATTTTGTTATTTTTGATATCGGCAGGAGCCCATCTGGAGCATGCAACTTCCATACAGCGTCTGTGAAACGGCATTTCACAAGTAGGTTTATTTTTAGACTAGCCCTTCCCGCGAATTAGGTAAAAAAACAAAGGCAGTTCCGGTTCGGTGACCCTATGACGTCAGCTTAATTTCTTGTAATTGGTCATCGGGCTCCTGTGGGAGTCTAATTAGCGGGAAATTCAATCTAAAAATAACCTTACTTGTGAAAACGCCGTTGCACGAACACAGCAGAGTTGTAGGCTCCAGATGGGCTCCTGGTATCGGCTAATAGTTACGCCGAACTTTTTGAATACGCTCTCCAGAGTGGATATTTTTTAATCCGCTATGAATCCAGAACCTTGTGGAAGCTAAATCTGGAAACTTTTTTATCCGGATGGCGTAACATGATGGAGCTCAATTCCTTGCCGTGAAATCAATTCTCAAGATGGCTGCCGAGGACAACATTATTTCTCCACGGCGCATGCGTTGTTACCTCTGTTTCCATGAGGAGCCCTGAGTACTGGAGTGAATCCGGATACGCTTCGGATGCGTGTACGGGCAAATTCGATTTGAATACGCTACATTTGGATGGGAATAGTTTTGGTTTCTTCGTTGATTTCTTTGTTTAGTTTAGGTATTTTCAATCACTGTAAACCACGCAAATGCGAAGTAAAGTTGTTGTTGTTGTTGTTGTTGAATCCGGAAAGGAAAAGTTCAGGATTCAAAAATATCCGGATGCACGTGGACGGGGCTGAAGGAAGGACGACGACAACGGCTACGAAAACGCAACATAACAATAGGTTCAATGAGCGTGGACTGGGCCTAAGAAAGGCCGACCATGACAATGGCTATGAGAACGCAACATAACAATAGGTTCAAAGAGTAAAAACAATAGCTTTGCACGCGCTGCACGTGCGTTTTTCATTTTGATACATTTCTTTGCGGTTCTCGTCTTGACAACGAAATGATCAAATTTGAGGTCTTGTGGAGGACAAGAGCACCTGACGATGAATTTCAATTTCTCTCCCAAACACTAGCAACGCGTTCATGACAAATTTAGTTCCGGAATTTTTATGTGTACTTTTCACGCCAAACGACTTGGAATCCTTACAAAATTATGACCATTATGGTAAATGATGCTTTTTGATAGCGTTCTCGAAGCCTTACTCGTCTCCCTATTTCAAAGTAGGTGCCATACAATTTGATAAATCTGAAGGGTATTTTGAGGCTTTAGTTTTCTTTATTTCGTGTTTCCATTGCAAAAAAGGGAAGTATGCATTAGTTTAATCCGCTTTTCTTCTGCCACAACCGTTCTAGTACTTGGAAGTTAACTGAAGTTGCAAAGAATAGTTCTACAGAGTTGAAGGTCAGAATCATTCTTCAAATCTAGTGAAAAAGTAATAGACGTGTTTTTTAATAGAAAAATATAAATAGAACCTTAGTGGTGGAACAGAATGTTCACAAGAATACATAAATTCACCCAGTTCTTTTAATATAATATCCGAAAATTTGATAGTTCTCTTTCTTTGAAGATTGGGTCTCAGTGATTGATTTCGGAATTACTTTGACTGTACGCTTTGCAAAGAGACAAGACTACGAAGATTGGATTTGTACATGCACAATAATACAATAATGACTATAAGGATAAACTAAACAGTAGTACAGAGTTCTTAAACAAAATTTAGAAAAACAATTATACCTGAAATTAAATGCTATAGCTTCACAGATTTTGCAAGCCAATTGAAGAATTCAGGGTTTCCAAGAAAGATGTTATTCAAGCACATCCCAAAGAAAGACCGTTCTACGATCTGTTCAATTCTTTAATAATTTTTGCAGATTTGTTCTCTCGAGGCACAAATAGAATAAAGAATTAGTTTTCCACAAGTTTTTAGTGGAAGTTTTTTTGCGTTCAACTAGGTTACCAAATAATTAGACCTAAGAGACTAGCATCGTCATATCTGCAGTTGCAAATAAAATCAAGTCTGATAGTTTGAATACATTACTGGGGTTATGAACAGAGAATAAGAAAAATGAGGGAATCACAAAATGGATCCTCCCGGAGGGAGGGTGCATATATTAATAGCCGTTGGACCAAACAAATTAGGGCAACGTAGTGGACCCCTTAGTATTCACGTTTATGAAGCAGATATTTTTTAATCCACCGTAACAAAGGCCTTAGAATATAAACAAACACACACCTATGGCATGTTCACTGCCATCAAGCACAAGATGACTTCCTGTATTAGGTCAATCAGTGGTAAAGAGTTAGTAAATATGCAACGTAGGGAAAACAAACTTAGTGTAATGTATACTGTGATAAATGTGACGTAATTTATTTAAGTTACTTGGAAGACGGTTATAGAAAATTTCTTTCTAGAGCAACTTTGAGAATCCAGGGAACATTTAGAGCATGTCATAAAAGTGATTGACCACCATACAATGGTATCATGCGAGCAATTTTGATTTGATCAGGAAAATATGATGACAAAAAGACAACAGCATTACTTTGGCTAAGTCTGATATAGGACACATTTATGCCATATAAATACATCTATTTTGTGCGGTCAATTCCTGCTTTAAAAATCCAGTTTAAACCAGACAAAGGGCTCAACAAAAGAAGTAAAGAGTTTGACGTCAACAAAAGAAAATTGTCAAAAGACATGCAGTCTCTTTAGCGAGGGTTTGGCTATGTACCTGCTGCATTTGTGGTCAGTGCATTGAACTTCACATGCTTTCTTTCGTATTTTTGAAGGTGCGCCCTCTCTTTCAAAGACAACCTTCCTTGTTCTCAAGAATTCTTGTTCTCAAGAATTCTTGTTATCAAGAATGGCAGACACAAAGATGAACCTTTTTGAGCAGCTTATACAAGAGCTTAGCATTGCCAGAAAAGAGAGAAACAGAAAAGAGGAGGGTATTGCATATGTGGAATTAGGCGATTACTATCATGCCTTGGCTTATTTTGAACAGGCCAAGAGGGATTACGCAGAAGCATTACAGATTTTTAAGGAAATAGGTTTCAGTGCTGGAGAGGGAAAAGCCTGTGGCAATCTCGGCATCGCTTATCAGAGTCTGGGCTATTTTAAAAAAGCCAGAAAGTACTTCAAGCAACAACTTAATATTTTAAATGGAGTAGGGGATCGTTACCAGGAGGGCAATGCCTATGGTAATCTCGGCGGCGCTTATCACAGTCTGGGCAATTTTAACCAAGCCATAGAGTATCACGAGACATATCTTAGCATTGCAAAAGAAGTAGGGGATAGGGCAGGGGAGGGTAGAGCCAATGGTAATCTCGGCAACGCTTATCACAGTCTGGGCAATTTTAAGCAAGCCATAGAGTATCTCGAACAATGTCTTAGCATTGCAAAAGAGGTAGGGGGTAGGGCCCTGGAGGGCAAAGTCAATGGTAATCTCGGCAAGGCTCACATCCATCGGGGCAATTTTAAGCAAGCCATAGAGTATCTCGAACAATGTCTTAACATTGCGAAAGAAGTAGGGGATAGGGTAGGGGAGGTCGGTGCCAATGGTAATCTCGGCGACGCTTATCACAGTCTGGGCAATTTTAAGCAAGCCATAAAGTATTACGAAAAATCTCTTAGCATTGCAAAAGAAGTAGGGGATAGGGCAGGGGAGGGCGGAGCCAATGGTAATCTCGGCAACTCTTATCACAGTCTGGGCAATTTTAAGAAAGCCATAGAGTATCACGAACAACATCTTAGCATTGCAAAAGAAGTAGGGGATAGGGCAGGGGAGGGCAGCGGCATTGGTAATCTCGGCAACGCTTATTACAGTCTGGGCAATGTCAAGCGAGCCATAGAGTATCACGAACAACATCTTAGCATTGCAAAAAAAGTAGGGGATAGGCCAGGGGAAGGCAATGCCAATGGTAATCTCGGCAACGATTATAACAATCTGGGCAATTTTAAGAAAGCCATAGAGTATTCCGAACAACATCTTAGCATTGCAAAAGAAGTAGGGGATAGGGCCGGGGAGGGCAGTGCCAATGGTAATCTCGGCAACGCTTATAACAATCTGGGCAATTTTAAGAAAGCCATAGAGTATCACGAACAACATCTTAGCATTGCAAAAGAAGTAGGGGATAGGGCCGGGGAGGGCAGTGCCAATGGTAATCTCGGCAACGCTTATCACAGTCTGGGCAATTTTAAGCAAGCCATAGAGTGTCACGAACAACATCTTAGCATTGCAAAAGAAGTAGGGGATAGGGCCGGGGAGGGCAGAGCCAATGGTAGTCTCGGCAACGCTTATCACAGTCTGGGCAATTTTAAGCAAGCCATAGAGTATCACGAACAATGTCTTAGCATTGCAAAAGAAGTAGGGGATAGGGCTGGGGAGGGAGACGCCAGTGGTAATCTTGGCATCGCTTATGACAGTCTGAACAATTTTAAGCAAGCCATAGTGTACAACAAACAAGCTCTTAGTATTGCAAAGGAAGTAGGGGATAGATTCGGGGAGGGTAGAGTCTATGGAAATCTCGGCAACGTTAATCACAGACTGGGCAAATTTAAGGAAGCCATAGAGTTACACGAAAAAGGTCTTAGAATTGCGAAAGAAGTAGGAGACAGGGCCGGAGAGGGAAGAGCCTATGGCAATCTCGGTTGTGCTTATTCTATTAGCGGTGAGCTTGAAAATGCTCTTCTCTTTAACAAACATCTTACTATTTCCAAGGAAACGGAGAATCCAGTAGAGCAGGGAATCGCTTGCTCTCGGCTTGGTGGTGTTCACGAATTTTCAGGCTCGTTGTGCAAAGCCCTTAATTTTTATCGCCTAAGCATAAAACATTTTGATGAAGCAAGGCGTCTTCTTCAGTCAGAAGATGCATGGAAAATAAGCTTTCGTGACACAAAACAAGGGGCATACACAGCTCTGTGGAGAGCACTTTTAAAGAATGGAAAGGTTGATGAGGCTTTGTGTGCTGCTGAACAAGGACGAGCACAGGCTTTGACAGACATTTTGAAAGTGCAATTTGGAGTTGACGAAGAACCTTCCTCGGCAATTGCGAGGACGGACACTATCTCCGTTCTTATGAAATATTTGCCTTTACAAACAGTTTTCATAGCACTTGCAGGGAACACTATCAGTTTTTGGCTTCTGAGAAGAGGAAGCGGAATAAACTATAGGGAAAAGGAAATCAAATATGGAAGTGCTGACTTACTGATAAAGAATACTTTGAAACAGATTGGCGCAGGGGCTGTTGTCCGATGCGAGAATCACTCGGTACACAGACATCGCAGCCACTTCTCTTGCAGTGGAGAAGCTGTTGAGGAATCCTTTGAGTCTTTCAACGTGTCCGACAACCCCTTGGAGTCCTTGTGTGATTTTTTAATCAGTCCCATTGCAGACTTACTCCAGGGTGATGACTTGATCTTTGTTCCTGATGGACCATTTTGCTTGGCTCCTTATTCTGCATTGAGTGACTCTGTCAGGATCCGTACTGTTCCCTCATTGTCCGCTTTGAAACTGATCGCAAGTGCATTTAATGTTTTTAACGGTAAGAGTGAAGCGCTACTTGTGGGCGATCCGTGCTTGACGGAAATCACTTGGGGCACCGGTGGACCCATGTTTGAACAGTTGCCGTGCGCGAGAAAAGAGGTGGAGATGATTGGAGAACTTCTGCAGACCGTGCCTCTCACTGGCAAAAATGCAACGAAAGCTGAGGTCCTGAAAAGAATGAAGTCAGTTGCTTTAATCCACATTGCTGCTCATGGAGATGATGAATTTGGAGAAATTGTTTTGGCCCCAAATCCAGAGCGCGTATCCCAGATGCCCGAGGTGCAAGATTACATGTTAACAATGAACGATCTTCATGCAGTTCGTCTTCAAGCAAAGCTGGTTGTGCTGAGTTGTTGTCATAGTGGTCAGGGAGAGGTAAAATCAGAGGGTGTGGTGGGAATAGCCAGAGCTTTCCTGTGTGCTGGTGCCCGGTCTGTTGTGGTGTCACTATGGGCAATTGATGATGAGGCGACCTTCCTGTTCATGAGGAGTTTTTACCAACACTTGGCAAATAGAACAAGTGCAAGTTTAGCTCTTCACCATGCCATGAAATCTCTTCGGGAGACAAAGGAGTATTCCGCCATTAAATACTGGGTGCCATTTGTTCTAATTGGCGATGATGTCTCGTTTGAATTTGGGCTACAACAACTCGAAAAGAATGGTAAGTGCTGTTCGAATATGATTTTAATTACTAAAAAGAAATATAATGTACAGGTTTCGTGTCGGAAAGTTGTCGAGAGAAAAAGGTAGGTTCTACCCTGGGTACCAGATGTTTTTTATTGCGCGCGGCAGATGAGCGGGTCAGAATAGAGACATGACCGACACCGGAAACAGCGCAAGAGAAACCTCTGGCACCCAGGGCAGGTAAGTTCCTCATAGAGAAAAGTTTTCAAATCGGTCGTCAATGTAGTTCTTTTACGAAGTGCTTTGGCTAAGGACTAAAATAAATATTAATTGCATTCACCAGCGTGTCTTTTACATATCAGATCCGAAATAATTAATGTTCATGAAACAAAAGAACAAAGGGAACATACGAATACCTAATTAGCAAGGCCTAATCGGAATGACAATGGTTCTTTTGTTCTCTCTGCCATTTTAGTCCGGTATATGAAAGTCTACCCCACTCACCGGGTCAGGTACTTTCTTTTCTGTACGTAACTGTTTGAACAGTGCAATGGACTGAAAATAAATCACTAACAGGCCTTTGGCAACAAACGATCAAAGGTACAAAATCCGCCATGCTGGAGGGCAAGCTTATTATTATTCCCGCACTGGGATATTAAAACAAAGAGACCTGAATCAGTCAAGCTTGACTTGCCTTTGTTTTAATGTCCCATTGCGGGAATAATAATGGGGTAAAAGGTAAAGGTAAAGTAACTTTATTTAACGTCGGTAGTTCCTTCAGCTACGAGGCTGATATCAATGGAAGCCGACGGAGCGCCCTTTACCCCCCTCCCTCTGTCAGTGCTCCGTTTTACGGGGATTTAAAGCTATAGCTACACGGATCAGAGGAAATTCGAAACAGACGTTTTAGTCACCGAGGACCTAACCGGGGACCTCTCGCTCCGAAAGCCGCACACTAGCCAACTGAGCTTGCCCTACAGCATGGCAGATTTTGTACCATATGATCGTTTGTTGCGAAAGGCCTATTGCCGGTTACCGCAGTAAATTATAATAGATAGGGAGCTTAAGCACGTGCGTTTTTGAGGCGCGAACGGCAACCGTGAGAGAACATCTCGCGCCAGGACATTGGTGTCTCCCAGATTTTTATGCTAATAATCTCTAAAGATACTTGCGGTTGCTGTCCGTGTCCTAAAAAAGCGCATGCTTAAGCTCCCTATTGAGGGCTTATAGACTACATCATGTCACAGTTATACTTGGTTGAATATGAATTGTTGCTATGAAGTAATCTTATGAATGTAAAATCGCTTTCATAGATGAAACGAATTGCTTTAAAGTGATACTATGGATCAAAAAATCATTCCTTTTTTTCTTCAGATTTTTAAAGCTTGTTCGCTTAATGCTTGACTGGCAAAATTTTGAGTTTTGAGGTTTATCCAAAGGCTGTTTATTTTCAGTGTAAGTTTTGGATTTCACGGTCCTCCATTACTCACGTTCAAAACTGACCGATTGGACCTCAGAGGGTTAGATCTAGGGAAAATGACGTCATTTACTCACTGGCTTAA
>BLFP01004842.1:772252-792252 GCA_014634505.1 Montipora efflorescens | reverse complement strand
TATTTCTTTTAAAACATAGAAATGATTGACTGGTTTTCATGTACTAAATTCTAATTCTGCATTTGCCTTTGATTTTTATCCTTTGTACCAGTAGTTGTCATATTTTCATTCAAGATTGAACCAAGGAAACATGTTAAACCTACTTTTCGTTTGTCGTTTATGCATATAAATGGTAGATATCCCCGATAATCTGGAATGGTCGGGGACGAATCGGGAAAAAAAAAAAAACTTAATCAATTAAGTATTTTTTCCAATCAATTTGGCAATCAAAAAGGCAATAATGTTATATTTTTCCCCCACCTGAAACATGGCGCGTGGCTTTTGTTAACTTCAATCTAAACGCACTGAAACTGTTTCAAACTCAAACCCGTAACGTCAAACCTGAAACTCTTGTTTGCGATCTGCGGTAAACTTAGTTGTTATAAGAGCTATATTACTTATTGAAGTGAATGGGTATGAACTTACAATTTGAATAATTCAAATATTATCCCATCTTTTTCGACAGTTAAGTCATGGTGGTCACGAGAGAAAAAGCTTCACATCCAGTTTTGGATTGACGAACTACAGGTATGCGAAAGTTTTCCACCTGAAATTTTAGGGAGCGAGTAGATACTGCATGGAAGCTCCGTCCATTTGCCAGGAAGGGCATTTAAGACGTGTGTACAACTACACATTCTGTAATTTGTTTGGTCTCTGTTGTGGTCTTTCACGGAGGACTGATTGCTGCAATTGTGTTCCTCCTATCCCCACTAGAGTCTCCTTGAATTGCTGGACAGAAGTCAACTTCATTCAAGTGTCCACCTTGGCGCCCCGCTTCAAATTAATTGTTTCTGCCATAACCATAACTGCTAGTTAACCACCTGCAATTAGCCCGCGTGACTTGTCGTTTTTCTGACGATAACCCTCCATCAATAGAAAGCTTAAGCAACGACAACGGCAACGAGAACGTCATCTCAAAATACAAATTCGTGTTATTTGAGTCGTTTTGTGACTAATGATTTAAATTTTTTTTAATATGACAAGGGAGCGGTAGTTCCTCAAAAGTGACACTCGTACGCATGTGAACGGCACTTAATTTATGGGAGAAAATGAAAATTTATCCTCAAGTGGTGACGTCCTTCATAAAACCTCCAACTTGGCTTTTTCACGTTGTTGTTTTGCTGAGACGGCAAAGAAATGAACAGAAGTGATAAAGCGCACGTGCGGGGCGTGCAAAGGTATTTTTTTTGCACACTAAATATGCAAATTAGTGACGTTCTTGTTGCAATCGCCGTTGTTGTTGCTTAAGCTCCCTAATGTTAAACGAGGGTACAGGCGTGTAGGATGGGCCGGGGTTTCAACGGGATCTAACCAGCCCCAAAGTGAAGCCAAAGATGAAATTTGTATTTTTGATAGCCTGTAGTTGAAAAGGGAGAAAGTAATTAAGCTGTTGATGTTATGCAGGATTCAAAAGTGCCATCCGGGATAGTATAGCCACTGATTCACGAACTTGATATCCTGTCATTCGGATGATTACAATCCTCTCACATTTTTTAGGACACTCAGTGCAAGCGTTCAATCGTCATGATGCAAAGGCTCAAAAATTCAATACATGAGATGTACCATGAGTGAGAGTAGGCTTTCTTCATTGGCTCTCGAGCATATATTAAAACTGGTACCTCTTGATCTTGATGACCAATTCATCTGTCGTTCATAGACGTTCGAAACTTGTAGTGTTGGTGGTTTATGTGTTGAGGTTGTTATCATAGACGTTCGAGGCATAAGCCTGGCAAAAATGCAAGGACCTATTTTCGGTGTTTATTGACGTTTAAGTACAGTCACGCTTGAAATTTCTAGAAGGCACATTAATGTTCATTTACTTTTACTTGGCTAGGAGCAATGTCTCTTTGACCAACAAAGTTGTTGACAGGTAGAGTGAGCCGCAACTTTCATCTGGATTGTTATCAATTTCACAAATACTACAGCTCCCTTACATCGTGAATGCAGCAACAGTAAGCGAGAAGAGATAATTGACACCAAAAAAGGAGCGGGTTGCAATGAAAAAGGGTTTATATTCGAGTTATGTTTTGTACTGATTAATATCGCGGTAATGATCCAATTCAAAGAACTGGTTGCGCTTCTTAAAAGTAAGTTGAAAACAACAATAAAACGAACGTAACGCTCTCTCACATGTTCTAGCATTAAGCGCATGTTTTGTGGTTGATAAGACTTGTAAATTACTGGGACGGTTTTTGTTGAATGTGCTCAATGTTGATGAATTATTTTTATGGGCAGTTAACGCGTGGAATTTCTTTTGCTCTTCAATTTTAAAATTAACAGTGGATGATGTCATGCGAAGCTCTTGAACATTACTATTGCGCAATCGTTAGTCTTCCCGATGTATCATCTCTTTTGCACGAGAATTAACACGCGCTCTTTACTTTTCTGAAGTGTATGATGCGTAGGTAATGGGAAATAAATATATCCCTTGCAAGACTCCGATCAAACTTTGAATAAAGCTGTGTTTTTTAGAACATTCTTGTTGGACATCTTGCCTAGACATTCAGCCTGAACCTGAGATAGCCTGAACAAAGGCCCCCCATTTAGGTTATTCCGAGAGTTAGTCCAGTCCATTTGCTCTGAAATAGCGCGGTCAAGGGTTGGCTTTGACCGCACGCCATTCAAAAGCAAATCGACTAGTCCATGTCTTGGAATAATCCAAATGGGTGACCTGTGTGCAGGATACAGCACAAGAGTAAATAAAAAAAAAATTCCGTATCAACAGAGTCCCTTCCCATTTATGAAGTACACTCACAATAGTTATACGCTTCGCTAAAAAATAAAACATGAGATTTTTTAAGCCCACCTTTCTAACAGCCTAACCTGAAAGACGTGTAAAGTAAAGTTCCCGAAGTTTGACCAGATAAGACAAGATGATTTATTTAACTCAGGTCAGTTTTACATGATATATAGATTAAATTTGCATTGGCAACAAAACAGAGTTCAGATAAGGTGTAACAACAAAATAGTGAGCGAGTTAGGATCATTCAAATAGCAAAAGCTAATCTAGTGGATGACCCTTACAATAAAATACAATTACAGACAGTACTAAAAATATTTCTTTTTTATAAAAAGGCATTTCTTCATGCGCTAAGTTAGATAATTAATTAGAATAACAATTAGTCATAGAGTTCTTAAAGGTTTTACGAAATATGCTAAGAGAATGTGAAGTAGTTATACTTGTAGGTCCCGTCTCGACTGACTGCCCCTGGGTCTCCGAGGATGATCACCATGCCAGATAAGTAATTGATTTACTGAACGAAATGATATATGAAATGAATCATACTGAACTGCGGATATGAAATCAAGTAAGATTATGATCCTCGCAGTTATGGACGTAATTTTAGCTCAGGCCTCTTCACGCAATTGCTAAAATTACGTCCATAACTGCGAGGATCATAGTCTTACTTGATTTCATATCCGCAGTTCAGTATGATTCATTTCATATATCATTTCGTTCAGTAAATCAACTACTTATCTGGCATGCTGATCATCCTCGGAGACCCAGGGGCAGTCAGTCGAGACGGGACCTACAAGTATAACTATTTCACATTCTCCAAAAGACACCAAAGAAAAATAGGATGGATATCCGCTCAAGGGAGAGTTAATTAGTAGGTGTTAATTGTATATGTGTTATTGGATAGCTAAACACAGCAACTGAAACTCTTTATTGATGTTAAATGTTAAAACTCGGAAAAAAAAAGAAATATGCAATATAGCTGTTCTATATTCATATTCAACAAAAACTTAAACGGGAATTATTGCTTCCGTCTATATACCTGTAACTTTGGTGCTAAAAAAACATTCAAACATTAACAAACAAGGTACTATCGTGACTAGAGAAGATTTGCTTGGACCCTATGACAGTTTGGAGAAATAGTCCGTTATGGTTGACCGCCTCCTTCCTTCTCTTCTAAGATTTCGTTGACCTTGGTAATTGCCTGGACTAGCGGCTCGTTTCCTCAGTGCAATGCCGCGAGCCTTCCAACAAGTTCCAGTGCCTGTTCTGCGCAGAAGTAACTTAAATACAAATTTCATTGCCAAGAGTCAATTATTGAACGTGGGGTGTCCGATTAAGAGAGAGAGAGAGAGAGTAAACAAAAGAAAAAATCCAATTTTCATTTTCAAAAGTGTCCGCGTCCGCTTACGAGAAAGTGTCCACTTATGGGAATGTGTAAATACAGAGTTTTTCTGGGAGGTAAAAAGGGGAATAGAATAAAAGTGTCCGTAAATTTAGCTGTCCGCTTACAAGAGTTTCCTTTAGCGGAGAGTTGACTGTGCTGCATAATTCTACGAAATCTGTTTAGTTTTATATGAAGTTTCTTTCTTAAGCTGATTACTGATCTCAGAGTCTTGTGCGAGTGCTGGACAATCCTAGTAAGCACTTGGTTAGGCGCGATTTTTGTAGGATACCCAACTCGCAGAGCAGAGAGTTTTCCGTCCTCTTCATCGTCACAATCTATACATTGTAAGCACCAGTCGTAATTTTAACACTTTACGTCCCAAATGCTTGCTATTTTTAGTTCTTGTTTGGTGATAGACGGTTTGCTTCAGTTGGCTTCACCGTATAAGAAGTTCTCATTGAAACATCTGCGGTTTTGGGTTAATGTGGGCTCAGGTTTGGGCATGACGTAACAAATGCCAACGGTCCGTGTTCGTGGAGTCCCGGCGATCTGGCCCAAATCTGTTAGGTTTATTATTTATTAAGTGATTCTCGGATCTTTCGCGTCTGCAGAAGCTCACAGGCTAGCATCATTAAGCTGGAACGTGGGAAAAGGCAAGCCTTTGAAAGAACACAGAGGTGAGATATGGTTTCGTGCAGACTGGGACGCCTATAATGCTTTAATGATGAAATGGTGTATGAAATGAATCATATATGAACTGCAGTTATAAAATCAAGTGAAGCTATGATCTTCGCAGTTATGAACGCAATTTTTACAATTGCGTAGAGAAGCCTGAAAAATTCAGGACTTCAACGGGGTTTGAACCCGTGACCTCGCGATTCCGGTGCGGCGCTCTAACCAACTGAGTTATAAAGCCACTGACGTTGGGAGCTGGTCATTTGTGGGTTCTAATGGTCCCGTGAGGAATGAATCAATGATGAAATGGTGTATAAAATGAATCATATATGAACTGCAGATATGAAATCAAGTGAAGCTATGATCTACCGCGATACGATTGGGCAAGTTTTGAAAGCTAAAAACTTCAATCGATGCTGTAGTTTGCTGGTAGGACTAGATGACCCCACACTTGTAAAAAATGTATGAAATGACAACCGGGGGTCTTCCCTTGTCATGGAATGGCAGAATTACCCAGAATTCTTTTTTGCATGAACGAGGCAACTTGAGAAGCAAGAGACTGGCTCTCATCAAATGGCTGAAGCGCGACCGGAGGAAAAAGGGAGAAGAACATTTCTAGCCAGATACTAAGGAGTAGGCCTGTGTGCTATTAATGTGGACGTTTGGATTCTGAACAAATTTTCGTCATAGAAATTTCGCGACAAAGTACTGCTTTTTTCGCAGTTATTCCTGTCGCAAAAACTGGCCTTTCGTCAGTCGTTCCTGTCAAAAGAACGGTATAATGTAAGTAAGAGAATACTAAGATTTACATTTGCAGATTACTCAAGGCAAACTGTAATAACGTATATGATCTCTATGCAATAAGCGCATTCAAAATTTCTTCATATTAATAGTATAAAAGTCTGTTTTTGAAGGATTTTCCTGCTACTGCATATGAAAAACAACCGAGTTTTCTCTCCGATCTTCTTCTCATGATGTTCGTGGAAATTACATTCTGTCCCTCAATAATCCTACAACAAACAATTATGGTCTTAATTCTTTTTCTTTCTTCAGTATCAGCTAAATTATGGAATGCGCTACCTGATTTTATCCGCACTGACTGAGTTAACAGGTTTTGAAACGAGAATTCAGGCCGCAATTTGTACAGCTGCTTTTTTAAATATTTCATATTTAGTTATTTATCCGTATGGGCTATGTATTTAAGCTGTGAATGTAATGTCTGGAAGATATTAGCGCTTGTAATTTCTCTGAAATTCGAGATGAAAGAAAGTTTACGCACTTGTGTATGTTACCTTTAGCAGGGCGCGTGAATATATTGTTGTAATTACAATGACGGTCTGGAGCTTTGAGTAGGAGTGGGATTTGTCACATATGGTTTAGATCGCTTTTCCCCTTAAAGTCTATAACATTCCACCATTCAGATAAGCTATGGATAACTCCATCAATTAAAATGCTCATCAGAGAAGGTGAAAAGGCTTTCCATTCACAGAACACTCCTCTATGGAAATCCCTACGTAACAAAGTCCAGCAGATGATCGCTGAACGCAAACGATCTTTTTACCAAGCCAAATTACAAGATCTGAAAAAATATAACTGCCTTACCTGGTGGGGGATAGTTAATACGATGTCTGGTAGATCTGAGACGTCCATCCATCTGATTTTAAATTAACCAACTTGCTTAATAAGTTCTTTACATCTGTAAATCCGCTTGATTTGTCTTTGCTGCCAGCTTTGCTTCCCACGGGCGATACATTACCTATTGTACAATCTTACGAAGTATGTAAAAAACTTACTGCAACTCAGCCCCATAAGGCACATGGGCCCGATAATATTCCTAGCAGAATTTTTAAAGAGTTTGCTTTTGAATTAGCAACTCCAGCCGCTACTATTTTGAATGTATCTTTGTCGTCTGGGGTTATCCCAATCTCGTGGAAGGAATTTAATATCATCCCAATCCCTAATATCACAAAGCCCACGTGTGAGAGCGATGTAAGACCAATCTCACCTACACCCTGCCTTTCCAAGTTTTAGAAGACTTTGAGGTTTCATGGTTAATTGAGGATGTCAGGGGTAAGATTGACCCTATGCAGTTTGGTTGCCTAAAAGGTACATCCACATCTTACTGTCTGTTAGATACGGTCCATAATTGGCTTTTACAACTAGACAGTCCTAATGAAAATGGGTTATAACATCCTTTTGTCCAAAAGCTTATTAACCTTAAAGTCAGACTTTGTCTGATCCCTTGGATCATCAACTTTCTATCTGATAGAAAACAACGCGTTAAGTTAAATCAGACATTTTCAAAGTGGCTCCCCGTTAAAGCAGGGGTCCCCTAGTAGGCCCAATTTTGTTCCTCCTGATGGTCAATTATTTGGGTAGGGCCATGTCACCTAATTTTGGAATGTGGAAGTGCGTGGATGATGTCTCTTCTCAGAGAACCTTCGTAAGGGTAGCTTATCATCCTCCCAGGCTACACTCGACTATAGAAACAGCTGGGCCTCTGGCAACTGGATGTGTCTTAACGCTAAGAAATGCAAGGAGTTGCGATTGTGTTTCTTCAAGGAAAAACCACAGTTAGCCCACTTAACAATTGATGATCAACCGTTAGAGGTGGTTAGCGCACATAAGGTCCTGGGGCTTATTATTCAGAATGACTTAAAGGTGGAATGAGCACATTGTATCAGTAGTTGCTAAGGTATCGAAACACGTGCATATTCTACGTGTTTTACGTCGGGGCGTTGTCCCAGTAGCTGACCTAGTCTCAATTTACGTGTCTTTGATTCGCTCTATTTTGGAATATAGCTGCGTAGTTTGGCATTATGCTCTTCCTTTCTATTTTTCTGAACAGTTCGAAAGAGTCCAGAAAAGAGCTTTTGCTGACTGCCCAAGGTTGGACGTACGCCGCAATGATCTTTATATTACAACTTTAAAGAAAATTGACGGGAAGGGCCCTCTCTCAAAGCACGTGACAATGAAGCGGGTGAGCGCGCATGGACGTACGATGAGAAACCCTACCCACAGAACCCTATATAAGTGTAGAACGGAGCTGTTTAAAACAAGCTTTTTCCCTAGAGCAATAATTTCTTTTAATAATAATAATTAGAATTTATTATTTTTATATGTTTTATATGTTTTTTAATAATTTTATTGTAAATACACATTGTAATTCATTTTTAAATGCGTAAATAAACTATTACCTTACCTAACTATTACCTTATTACCTTATATTGTTACACAAGCTGCACCACTATGGAATTAGAGGAATAATCAAAAACTGGTTCTCGTAATATTTGTCAGGCAGAACACAATCAACGCCAATTGGTTCTTCTGTTTCTCGTAAAGAAAGAACAGTCTGCGGTTAGGGTTAGGGTTAGTCTGCTAAACAATCTCGAGATCATTGTTAATGAGGAATTGTTTAAATTGTATGAGTGGCTACATTCAAACAACGGCTAAATCTAACTTTGTTATTTTCCATCCTTACCATTGGGAAATAGCCCATGAAGAAGTCAACCTTAAAATATTTGAAAACAATTCTAAACAATTAGTATCTCTCGAACGTCAAACATATGTGGAGAACCTTGGAGTTCTAATTGATGGTTTCTCTCTTCGAAGCACCACATTGATTATATTTCGACTAAAATAAGCAAAGGAATTGGCGTTATTGCTAGGCTTAGGCATCTGGTGCCGTTTACTACACTTTTAAATATTTGCCGCTAGCTAATCGAACCCTATATTTCTTATGGTCTCGTTGCTTGGGGTCAAGCTACAAATACTTACCTTTTTACAAGAGCGGGTTCTTCGCTTAATGCATTTTTCAGACTACAAATCTCACACTGTTCCTCTTTTTGTTAGTTCCCGAATCTTAGCAGTAAAATTGCTTTAATTTAAATTGGTTGCCTCTTTGGTAATCAGCTTGCTCCATCCAATATTTCCAATCTATTTATTCGCTCCGAAAAAAAATAGAAAAAGGGGAAGGAAGCTCGTCGGAAATTTTAAATCAAACCCCTAAAGGAGACCAATTTGGGCGTGGCTCAGGCTTTTTTTGACCCCTAAAGGAGCCCATATTAAAACACAGAGAAACAAATACCGTGCCTTTTAACTGCGACAAAGACATTATCGTCTAATACTTTCACCTACGTGAAACACATACACACTTTTATATTTCTTCGCGCGCAACCCTAAAGGAGACATTTACGGCTACATTTTTTTTTTTTTTGCCCAGAACACCCTAAGTGAGACCAAATCCGGAATTTGCACCCCTAAGCGACACGAAGAGCATCCCTCCCCTTTCTATATGGGAGTTCTTCTCCCGAAAAATATACAAAATTTCAAAATCCTTCGAGTGTCGCTTACAACGAATTTGGACACGGCTGGTCAACCGTTCACTTATTCAGTGCTCTCACCGTATCGAGGCTCAAGTGAGGCGTTGACTTGCCGTGTCCAAATTCGTTGTAAGGGGGCCTCGAAGGATTTTAAAATTTTGGATATTTTTCGCATTTTCTCAGCAATGAATACTCGGTGGACCTTGAAACTTTGTCAAATACAAGTAAATTTATCGGTGTGGCCATCGACGGAGTTTGAGCGTGACTGATGCCGGAGAAGTCTGATTTTATTGGCGAGATGTAAATATCTTTTTCAGATTGTTATCTAGCGTGCGAACGCAGACGTATTTTTGGCGGTTGAAACGACCGCCGGAAATACGTCTACGTTCGCAGGCTATTTGTTATGGAGATTCCCATACAAATCCTTATAATTTTTTACCCTCCGACTCTGGGTGGCCTGTGACGGCATCAGCAGACGTTGCACAGTATCACATCGTCGGTTTTATGAAACTTTGTTACACTGTTTTGTTTAACTTCCAATGCCACACAAGTTTTAGGAAAAGTAAAACGCAACGGTCACAACGATGGGGTCGCACTACACCTATTACAGCTACTAAACCTATACAGCCACTACATGTACTACAGCTAGTACTCGTACTACAGCTACTAGACAGACTACACCGACTACAGCTACTACTAGTGCCCAGTTTTGTTTTCTTAAATGTAAGGTGAAAACTTACTTATTTCATGTAGCTTTTAAAGCGCATCCTGTTTGATATTCTAAGTTTATTATCATTATTATAAATATTCTATTTTATTAATAGACATGTAAGTAGTTTTACTAATTTGAATTTCATTGTAGTATTTTCAGTTGTTTCTGTAGCAAGCAGGTGTTTTACGGGGTGAGGTTGGTAGCCTCAGGCCCAACTCTCATCCTTTCTCCCCGGGGCTTGGGACCGGCCATGGCGGCCGGATGACGACTTGTTGGAAGAGGTAAACTCCTTTACCTATCTGGGTGGTGTAGTTGACATCCAGGTGGGCACAGAAGCTGACGTTAGAGCCAGAATTGGCAAAGCAAGAGCAGTTTTTCTGCAGTTAAAGAACGTATGGAGCTCCAAAGATCTGACACTTCAGACTAAGATCAGGATCTTCAACAGCAATGTCAAACCTGTTCTACTATATGGCTCAGAGACCTGGAGAACAAAAGTGGCAACTACAAAGAAGGTGCAGACCTTTATCAACTCATGTCTACGAAGAATCTTGCGGATACGTTGGCCGATCACCATCAACAACGAAGACCTATGGCAAAGAACCAAGCAGAGGCCTGCAGATGCTGAGATCATGATGAGACGTTGGAGATGGATAGGCCACACTCTCCGAAAGCCTTCTACCAACATCACAAGACAAGAGGAAAAGGGGACGGCCTAGGAACTCGTGGAGACGGGACTTGGAAGCGGATATCAAGAGATTGGGGCTGACCTGGAGTCAGCTAGTAAGGAAAGCCCAGGACAGAGATAGCTGGAGAACTCTTGTAGGTGGCCTATGCCCCAGGAGGGGTACTAGGCATAAGTAAGTAAGTAAGTATTTTCAGTTGTAAAGCGCTATTGATCAGTGAATGTAAATCGCGCTCTAGAAGTTATTAAGTTATTATTATGATGATTATTATTATTATTACTATTATTATTATTATTATTATTGTTATCATTATTATTATTACATCAACTACACTGCTACTACACCTACTGCCACCTACTTTGGGGACAAAATCATGGGGTGACCTTATTGGATAGAATGGTGGAATTGCGGAATACATGGAATATTCTAAAACACGGAATACATGGAATATTCTAAAACAAGGAAAATATTGAATATTTTGAAACGCAGAATATACGGAATATTCTAAAACGCGGGATGAGAGGAAAGTATTTTAAGAAAGGATTTAAATAATACATTTTTTTTGCCCGTGAGTAGTCTGCATAGGATAACGAACTTCGCATGATAATTTTACATTTCCTCACGATATGTCCTCGCGGGATGTTCTCATACCTTCGTCGAGTTTGGGCGTCATCTTTCGAAAATTCACCAAGAGAGGCGATCCTGAAATCCATAATAATGCTTTCTCAGCATGATTGGTGCAAGAAATCAGATCAAAGGAATTCGAAGCATTTGAGTCTATTCAGATCTACCAATCGGTGCAACACGACCGTTGGTTTGCCAACGCTTGGCAACAGTCGGGTTGTACTGAAGCTCAAATTCAGCGAAGGTGTGAGGACATCCCTAATCGATCGGTTGCTGGTGTTTTTAACGTGAAAATTTCACTGGTTTGGCGTCAGTTCCCGCTTGAACAAGACAGGTCACTGGCCGGCGGCTCGGTATTACCTGACTTGTCAATTTTCTTGACTGTCTAACTGGTGGTCGGGAAAAGATCTCGTAAATGACGCCCAAAACAGCTCGGAACGACCAAAAAAAATAAAAATAAAAATAAAATAACACACAAACTTTATTGCCGACCAAATCGCAACCGCTGTAATGTATTTATCCTTCTACAGATCGATAACAACAACAACGACTGAAGGTGGTTCGCCTGTGACCGATCATAACAACATCTGCCAGGGAATTCGTGTATGAACGAAGCAGGTTTTGTAACAAAGACCTTCAAAAAGGCATTGATTTAGCAAATCATCCTGAAAAAGAAACGATAACATGTCGTACATTATGTTTTTAAGGCAATTGAGACACTTATCAACGTCTTTCTCCATTTTTCCTTCTCTGAGTGTAAGAAAGTGCGCCTGTGATGTTTCGACACAGTCCGAGAGGCACAAAAACGGAAGCGGGGAAACATATCGCCCAGAGGTGAATCACTTTGTATGATCTCTTCTTTAACACGTTTTTATACCCTTGGTCGCGAGGAAATGTAAAATTATCATGCGAAGTTTCTTTATCCTACGCACACTACTCACGGGCAAAAAATGAATTATTTATTTCCTTTCTTAAAAGACTTTCCTCTCATCCCGCTTTTTAGAATATTCTGTATATTCCGCGTTTCAAAATATTCAATATTTTCCGTGTTTTAGAATATTCCATGTATTCCGTATTTTAGAATTCTGCAATTCCCCCATTCCATTCTATCATTCAGCCATTAAATAGGGTCACCCAAATCATGTGTCCCCACATGACATACCTACCAACCTCGTTCCCAGGGTCTCTCTTATTTTCGGATTATTGTGGGAAGTGCCTCTCAGCTGTTTATCGCAACACAGACGTTTTGGTTTCTCTTTTCTCAGAACTTTGTCCGTCATTTGTGATAGATAAGGCAAGTAAGAACAGATTGGAAGTTGTGGTTGGAAAATTGAAAGAATACGAAAACACGTTTTGCTCTGGAAAACTACATGTACATGTACGTAAGTCCCACCAAGCAGCTAGTAGACTAATAGGCCATTTTACAGTTGTTTGCCCAGCGACCAAGCCTATGAATGGCTGCGAGGCTGCCGGTGACCTTGCATTGATACAGACCTCACTGCTTTTATCATGTAAATTGTGTTGTTGTAACGCTAATTAATCCATATTAACATTACAAAAGCATGAAGGTTTGTATCAAAACAGGGTCACCGGCAGCCTCGCTTCCATTGGTAACTTAGCCACAACTGTAAAATGGTCTATTGTACATGCTTAAGTAAGTCGTATGTCTCGCTTTGCGACAGAACTGAAACATCATTGATCCATGTTAAACTCTCTCATAAAGTTACACAATTTGATCGTCGAATTTGAAGTTACTTTGAGTTATGTGTAAGGATAAACCCTCTACATATTAAACATGATCGTTTTATCGTGATACTGGATAATGTAATAACCACATCAAATCGTAATTGCAGACTCATTTCTTTTCGTTGACGAAGCTATTGCTTGACCTGGCGGCATTCTGCATCCATTTGGAGCGACAGTGGTAAGTTGCTCATTGATAACCATTTCTTAATGAACAAGAACAACTACGTGTAATTTAAGCGTAATCAACCAGTTTTGATTAAGCTTACTTTTTACTCCCTTCCTGTTATTTTCTCAGAACTTTTGGTGAAAGCTAGCAAGTATGTTGGTACTTGGCTAGTTCTAAAACGGGGAATGGGGAATAGGGAACGGAGAATCTCTAAAATAGAGAGTCTCTAAAAGGGGGAATTACTAAAATGAGGAATCTCTAAAAGGGGGACTTACTAAAATAGGGAATCTCTAAAAGAGGGAATTACTAAAATAACGAATCTCCTAAAAGGGGGAATTACTAAAATATGGACTCTCGAAAAGGGGGAATCTCTAAAATGGGGAATTACTAAAAATTTTTAGGGAATCTCTTAAAGGGGGAATCTCTAAAAGGGGAAATCTCTAAAAGGGGGAATCTGTAAAGAGGGAATCCCTAAAAGGGGAAATCTCTAAACAGAGTTCCAGTTAAATTTTTCAATTGGGGGATTATTTATACCATTTGACGGGTCACCCAGACATTTTGTTGTAATATTTGACTGAATATTTAAATTTCATCTGTCGAGTCAGGAAGCCTTCTTTGTCAGGTTATTGACTCTTATCTGGAACACTGCTTCAGTGGGGAATCTCTAAAAGGGGGAATCTCTAAAATGGGGAATCTCTGAAAGGGGGAATCTCTAAAAGTGGGAATTCCTAAAATGGGGAATCTCTAAAAGGGGGAATCTCTAAAAACGGGAATCTCCGAGACCGCGAAAATTAAGAGAGGTCTGATTGGTTGATTTTAATGACAAGCATCCATTTTAACAGTGCAATTGTTGACTGCCGGTACAATTCACACAGAAATGCCTGCTATTAAAATATCAACGAAGTACTGTTTCTATCGTAAAACTGCGGACGAAACATACATATGAAGGAAACATACAATGTGATAGTTGTAAAGCTGGAACAGAAACTGGAAGACAAGTTAATGGCTTTAAAGTCAGAAAACCTTGCTCATTACATTTTGAAAAAACGTACAACGTGAGAGGAGTAGAGAAGTGAGTCCTTCCATATACACCACCTTTAACAATTCACCATTCGAGCAAAAGAAGAAGCGAAAGAATAATCTTATTTTTGACATTTGGTTGCACTGTGGGATATCAGCCATGAGCGGAATTTGACAACGCACTGTTAATATGAAACAAAGTTTGTTTTGGTGTAAATCCTTTAAAATCTTGGCCTCCTTGATGAACATTGCCGTAAAATCCTGAGCTGTACTTAACAGCTTTTTTACAATAACATTTTCTGCGGGCTTTCCTTCAGCTTGAAAACACCAAAAACACGGCTCCAAAGGTCCCTTGACCTATCACTTCTTGGCTGACTAGGTCTTCCCACTGAAACTTCGGCAAACTAGCAAATCCAAAAGCCAAGGGAAACTGAAAGTCAGCCATGTTTACTTAATGTCAACTCGGCAGAGAAAAGACAAAACATTGCCTGTCGCGAAAAAATATTTTTTTATGGTTTTCCCGCCATGTCCAACATCTTTGGGAGAATTTAGTATTTCTTTAATTGGTCTTTCATGCTTTTCGTCATGCACTGCTCAGATTTCCCCTTTATGTGTTTGTGTGCAAGTGAATGATGAGGTATCCATCAACTTGAGTACCATGGAATTAAAATTAAGGAAATGACTCGAAAAGCCAACAATATAACACAAGGATGCTTTGGATTCTACATATTCTCATTACTATTGAATTTAGTTGTACACTACTGTTGTGTGAATGGCTTTTTTTGTATGCATGCGTCCAAGAAATGTAAACACCATCATGTTTTCCCACCAATTCTATTTGCAGACAGGCAATAATTAATTTATTTGTTGCCCTACCTCATAAGATGCCTGTGGATGGTGGATGTAAAAATTGACTATGTTTAACACAGCAAAAAGGGGAGCGGTGTTCATTGCAAAGAATTATACATTGCTAATTTGCAAGGCTGATCTGTTAGCTCATGAAGGCCGACTAATATGAATCCCTTGAAACGGACATGTAAAGGGACGCTACATCCTTCAGTGACCTAAGAAATATGTTGTTTTTTTTACACTGACTTTCTTTCAAGTTGAAGCAAAATTGCCTCTGATGTTGTCCTCTGCGGAGCCTCCTCTTTCATTATATATACCTCTAGAGGTGGAGAAAGAACGCCAAGTGAGCGGATCGTAAGGGCTAAGGCTTGTTTACAACCTTCACTGATGCATCTATGGTTATATATATTAAATAAATATACTGTATGAGAGACTTGCAATCGCAGTAAGAAGTTGCCAGCTGCTAATGTTTTGATGCAGCGCTATTTGAAAGCCACTTCCTGCCCAGTGATTGATGACTGTCACACTTTCTTAGGAGTTAAAAAGATGTTAGGGATTTCCCTTTTTAGAGATTGTCCCTTTTAGAGATTCCCCATTTTAGCAATTCCTCCTTTTAGAGATTCCCTATATTAGTAATTCCCCCTTTTAGAGACTCCCCATTTTAGAAATTCCCCCTTTTAGAGAGTCCCTACATGTATTTTAGAGATTCCCCATTTTAGTAATTCTCCCTTTAAGAGCAAGGCTGCTGCCTAAGAAAATTTTAAAGGAGCCCTCAGAGCTAAACGCTGAGAACTTAGGAGCCCGACATGTGAAGTGAAAGGTGTTGCTGTGAAAAATTAAGGCGCCCAGAGCTATTCTTTGGGAGCCCCAGGCTACCGGGCTCCTGTTAGGCAACAGCCTTGAAGAGATTCCCTATTTTAGTAATTCCCTCTTTTAGAGATTCCCTCTTTTAAAGAACCCCCATTTTTGTAATTTCCCCTTAAAGAGATTCCCTGTTTTAGTATTTCCCTCTTTTAGAGATTTCCCATTTTTGTAATTCCCTCTTTTAGACATTCCCCATTTTAGTAATTCCCCCTTTAAGAGATTCGCCCTTTTTGTAATTCCCCTTTTAGAGATTCCCTATTTTAGAGATTCCCCATTTTAGTAATTCCCCCTTTTAGAGATTCCTCCTTTTAGAGATTCCCTATTTTAAAGATTTTCCTATTTTAGTAATTCCCCCTTTTAGAGATTCCCTATTTTAGTTATTTCCACTTTAAGAGATTCCCCATTTTAGTAATTCCCCCTTTTAGAGATTTCCTATTTTAGAGGTTCCCTGTTTCCTTGTCCCCGGTCCCCGTTCCTATTACCCTGGGCATTCCTCATTTCATGTTTTACAACTAGCCATTGGTATTCCTTTTACCGGGTATGTTTATTTTGTAAAGTCAGTTGTGAGTGACGCAGGCGTGCAAACAGTCTTCCTGTATTGCTTACACTTAATTTATTTGCGGGTGGATTCATTATTCATACAAGGAGCATTGCAAGGTGATTTAAGAATGAAGAGAGAGATTTAATGTAAGGTAAAGTCTTGATTGGAATTCTGCTGAGTTGCAACACTTGCCTTGATGGATTACACAAGATAGCAAGTGCATGCGTTAACATGGGTTGTGTCTGTACAGCAGCCACAAAGGTTAATCAAAACTGAGTTTGGTGCAAGTACAGAGTTTATTTAACTGCATCAAATCACCATTGCAGAGTTCTTGCCATTGACGAAGCTGTCGCTTGACATCACATGAAAAAGCATCTGTTTGGAAAAACAGTGGTAAGTCGCTCATCATTACTTAAATTCTTGTAATTTTGTAGATGACTCATGCAATGAAAACAAGCTCTAATTACGTATAACTTGTGTTGTGTTATGTTATCTCTAAGTTATGGTCAAAAAGATCACTGCCATTGTTCATGTAGAAGACACATGTTTCCATGCGCTCGTGATCCACATAATTCAAATTTCCCTTTTGGATGAATGAAGAATTCAAAGTTCACTTCACTCTCAAGTGCTCAGGGTTAAGCTAATTGAGGCAAATCTAGATTGGCTTATGAATATCATGTGTTGTTACTATATATTCCTTGTTCCTCAAAGGTCACTGCTACATGAATACAAATTATAGTGACCCGGTTTGTATTACAATATGAGCATGTAGCTTCCAACCTCGGATTTGATTTGAGGTACCGAGGTACTGTATGCGTGCCTTTTAAAAAGCTGTTTAATTTTGAGGGCTTGTATTGGAAATGGAACCTTGGTTTTTTTTTATGCTGCTACAGCTGCACGTATTACAGTCGAACCTCGATTATCCGGACTCGTCGGGACCTCAGTAAAAAGTCCGGATAATCGAGAGTCCGAATAATCGAAAATATGGATATTAATGAGGCAACAATGGAAACAAAAGAAATATAGCGCATTTTTAATTACAAAAGTCTTTTCTTCTATGAACTGCCCCTACACTCATGTACATATACACTGTTTATAAATGAAAACCTATTCTGTTATAAATGAAAACCTATTCGTCATTTGTCCTTGTTCTTGCGTACATCGGAGATCTGTTGCTTGCTGATGCCAAATTCAAGTACTAAATTTGTTCCCTTATTAATATTCATGAAAAAAACGGGACCAGAGAAGAAGTCCGGATAATCGAAAAGTCTGGATAATCGAGGTCCAGATAATCGAGGTTCGACTGTAAATAAATTTTCTTTAAATGGTTGTTGGAAGAGCAGAAGTTAACCAAGAATCCTGGACAAGGTTGTTTAATACATGTACAGTACGTGAACCTGGTCCATATCTTAAAAAATTATGCATGAATTAAGTCTTAAAATTGCTACTGCCACCTGGCCCCCTTCCCCCCTCCCCCCCTCCCACCACATTGTTGAGATGTAGATTGGTTCTTTGCCCATCTTCCTGAACAACATTGTTGTGGGTGGGGTGGGGAAGGATACATTGTTGGCCTTCTTTTTAAGTTGTGGTCCAAAAGTTAAAAAAAACAGGGAAGTCTCAAATCTTTTTGTCCAGGAATTAATTTTTTTTTGTAATGTTTGTTTGGACGGTTTTGCAAGAGTTATAAATCTTCGTAATTTTATGCTCATTAAGGAAACATGCACAATCAGTAGTCACATTGCAATGATTGTAGATATTCAGCCAGTTTGTAGACCTTCAAACGTAATGGAATTTGAGAATGTAGTATTGGTTCACCTTTTCCTATCTAGTATGTTATAAATGTAATAGAAAAGTTTAAAACAATGTTCGCAAGAGTGACAGAAATAGAAGTTATAGTGTACTCTTGTATGGCAAGTTATTAAAGAAAATAAGGATATTTATACATGTATTGCATCAAGAAATTTTCCTGTCAATTTTTTTATGACAAAAAGGTTTAAGTTAAAATCTCCCGATAAACAAAAAAAGGTAGTTTCTGTTTTAATTTTAGGCAAGAGTGAATGTCACTTTGTACATGTATGAAGGTATTGACATCAGTGTGTGGCAGTCTAGACTGCACTCAAACAATAGTCATTGTCATTAGCTTTACTTAACGAGCTTTGAATTCTTAACAAACAGCCACGTGAGAGAAGTGTGTAGTTGACATGGGGGTTATAGACAAAAGATAGAAGTGATTGTTGCATGTCTTTTATTTAATCAAACTGCATTGCTTGATCTAATTGAGTGGCTTTAACAAGAAAAGTAATGGAATGTTCAATCACAAAGTTTGAGGTGAAGTCCTCAATGACTAGGTTGTTATTCCAACCCAAAGTCCTTGACTGTATCTGTCTGGTAGACTTCTCTGCCTCTGATGTCTTTCACATCTTGATAGAGCTGGCATGACCGGTTTTACTGGCATGCTAGCCACTGTAGCTCGCTGTAATACTCCTGTGGATAGTGACTGCCTAATTCCTATTCTACTACATTGTATTCTACACACTTGCTTGACGTTCTAATGCTGCACTCCTGGTCAGACATTCACTTAATGGTGTCTCGGGTATTGCTGGGGTTGGTTTACGTTATCATGTAGCTTCCTTTGGTGCTTTGGCCAGTTGGGGTTCTTAATCATGTTTCTGTTAACTTTGAATTGTTTCTTTCAGATTATTTGAAGTGGAGTGCATGTGAACTACAATCAGCGACAAAATTAGTTGACACAATATTGTGTTTAAACAGTTCTTTTTGAGTGTAGAATAACACTTTAATTTGAATCATGCTCTAATTATTCATAAGACCCCCCTCCCCCATTCAATGATGTCTATTTGTACCCAAATATCCCGGGAATCATGCTACAACATTGTTTGGGAGGGGAAGAGGGCTAATTGGACTACCTAAGAAGACTAAAAGATAGAAGAAATGTGGCTTGCGGGGTAGGAATGGTCAATGTGTCAACAATTTTGACATGGATTGTCTGAGTTGGTTGTCACTGCATCGCCATATCATTTCTTTGTTTATTGGTATGGGAGGGCATACATTGTATATCTTTTGTGTTTAATATGGTGTTTCAAGAAAAAAAAAAGGTTTAATTCTCTGATCTGCTGTGAATGGAAAATGGCCAGCAATAAACTGGATTTTGGCAGGGTTTCGGTATGACGTAATTTGAAGCCATTTCAGTGCTTTCTGTGAGTCAAGTCGAAAATACACATAATTTGGTAGATCAAAAGGTGTGATGACCATCCTTTCGCTTTTTGTGCTAATGCACTGTAAGTGCACTACACACTATGTCACCAGGTTGTATGAGTGTAAGAGTGTAAGAGTGTAAGTCCGTGGTGACAATAGGCCGGCAGCGCGTGCATAACTCACGAACGTAAACAGGTCTAAAAATCGATGGGTAACCAGGGGGCATAATTGAAAAGTTAAAAACGTTCTCTGGTTAAAAGTTTTTACAAAACACCGAGCTTTCGATTGCCAGTCTGCAATCTTTAAAAATTGAGGTGTAGAAAGCGAAGGTAAAAATATATTATGTACAAAAAGGTGAGAAAAGAACGAACGAATATGAATAAATACAAAAATACCAAAAAAAAAAAAAAAAAAATACTAGT
>BLFP01004842.1:746879-772242 GCA_014634505.1 Montipora efflorescens | reverse complement strand
CAAAAAAAAAAAAAAAAAAATACTAGTGATGGATAAGATTACAATAAAATTGAATTGAGTATTGTCTTGGTAGCTGCTTAGAATTATTGTCTGCCCGGCTAGTAATTGCAGTGTGCCAGGATTCCAGCGTTTTTCTTACATGTGAATTGTCTCTGTCGATGACGCGTGCATTCTCAAAATCAATAGTGTGGCCTTCGAGCCACGCATGGCTGGCAACATTAGAACCACTTTTAAAAACTTTGGTGTTTCGTATGTGTTCCTTTTTTCTTGTGTGTAAGCATCTCCCCATTTCTCCGATGTAATTCCATGTGCAGTCCGCACAGGGGATTTTATAGACAACGTTCGTTTGCCGATCTGATGGAGCTCTTGATTTGGGAGACGCAAATTCCTGTTGTAGGGTCTTAACCGGTCTGGTGGTGGCTCGGATGCCGTTATTGTTGAGAATTCTTGTAAGTGGTTCAGTGACACCTTTGATGTAAGGTAAAACTGCGAAGCCATTTTGGGAGTGTGGTGGGTCTGTCCACCTAAAGAACATTCCCACTAACTCTTCAGGGGAAGGGATGACTTCAGAGGTCGAATTCTTCTTTAAGATACATGTTCGATATAGTTGCTGATGGGTAGCCCTTTGATTTTAATGCATTGAAAACGTGGGTCAGCTCTTTCCTTACTCCTTCAGCGGTGCTCGGGAGATTGAGTGCTCGATTTAGAAGGGTAGAGGCGGTAATTATTTTGGTTTTAACTCGTGATGAGAGTTAAGTCCAAGTATCTGTCGGTGTGTGTAGGCTGTCGATAGACACCAATAGTAACTGCCCCATTCTTCCTGGTTATCAAGGTGTCTAGAAAGGAAATTTGGCCATTGTTCCCAGTTTCAATGGTGAAAGAAATCTTAGGGTCAAAGGTATCTTAGGGTCAACTGCGTTGAGAGTGTCATGGAACTTACTTACGGAGTGTTCCTTGATTATGACAAAACTGTCGCCTACGTAACGTTTCCAGACTTTTGGCAGTGTTGTTGAGGCAGTGGTTGCTGATTCTTCAATTACTTCCATACAAAGATTAGCTACGACGGGGCTAACTGGGCTCCCCATTGCACATCCATGTATCTGTTTATAGACAGAATCGTTAAACATATAGTAGTTGTTAGAGAGGGTGAATTCCAAGAGGGAGATGATTTCGTCGGTGTTGAGCTTAATTTAAGGTCTGTTGAAAGCGTGCTTGAGTTTCGCGAGCAAACATGCAAGGTAACATGAAAATGCCGCCCGCTGAATTCGATATTACTTTTGATTTTGCGATTTACTTGAGCAGCCAAAAGTACGATAGAAAAATTGAACGTAGCAAAAATCTCCCAAAATGTTTTTCGCCGATGGTAATTTTGTACATTCGTGGTTCAAGATTTATGTTGTTTTCATGTGGCAAATGTTGTTGCTGATGGCAAAAATTTATATTTCATTCTCGAGCGACACTTCCTGAACACTTGCTTCTGCTCTTCCTAAAAACTGTGTATCAATATTTATTTACTTTTTCATTTATATTTGTTTTGTATAAAGCAGGCTAACAAAATCTGTACCTTGTTGCGTAGTTCGCATCTTTGAGCATTAAAATAGAAATTTCCGTGCTATTTTTCTGACACGGCAATCGTACATTTTGAGGTCACCCATCCAGATACTAACCCCGCTCGACAGCACTTCGTTTCAGTGCAAATTTGTCACGAACATAAACAGGTCTGTTGGAAGCGTGCTTGAGTTTCAACAAAATGAGCGCCAAAATCGGTAAGAATTTGTGACGCTGGTGAATAATAAAGCAGCTGCTATTTCCAAAACGATGGAATTACCTGCTGATAAATAACCTCGTCTAGGAGAGTAAATTTTTGACTTTGCAGAAACAGTGGTCAACCTCAAGAGTTAGGAGATTGTGATCGTTATGCTGAATTCGCACATTTCTTGTCAAACTTTATAACACTTGAAAGATAAAAAAACCAAACTAACAAAAACAAAAATCTGGTGTCTTGCCATCATTTTGACACAGATGAATCCTTTGTTTCACGAGAAAACAGGCAAGGTAACTTAACTTAATCACAGCGCCTGCTGAATTCGATGACCCTTTCGATTTTGCGATTTACTTGGGCAGCCAAAAGTACGATAGAAAAATTGAACGTAGCAAAAATCTCCCAAAATGTTTTTCGCCGATGGTAATTTTGTATATTCGCGGTTCAAAATTTACGTTGTTTTCACGAAGCAAATGTTGTTGTTGATGACAAAAATTATATTTCATTCTCGATCGACATTTCCTGAAAACTTGCTTTTGCTCTTTCTAAAAGCTGTGTATCAATATTTATTTACTTTTTCATCAATATTTGTTTTGTATAAAGCAGGCTAACAAAATCTGTACCTTGCTTAGTTCGCATCTTTGAGCGTTAAAGTAAAATTTTTGGTGCTATGTTTCTGACACGGCAAGTAGTACATTTTGAGGTTACCCATCCTGATACTAACCCTGCTTGACAGCGTTTAACTTCAGTGCAAATTTGTCTTGGAAAAGTGTCAACAGCTCAGACATGTTTAACTGGAGGTGCAAAGAAGTTGCAAGGGAACTTGAAAATGATTAACATGTCACCCTCGAAGCCAAAAAAAGATGTATCTCGATTCCCTTTTATTTTCTTCAGTCTTTCTAGATTTCGTTTTCTTTTACCTAAGACATCTACCATAGTACTCCTGATGGTACCAAAACAATACCGTATACAATTAGAGCTACATATTACGCAAAGGCAAACCTTGAATCTCCTGGAAAAAGAAACGCATCTCAATTGACAATTATGGAATAAAGCGCTGTGTACATCACTGCACTACCACATGTACGCATTGCGTGCCTATTTTTACAGTACACTAGAAATATCCTGGAACCGATTTCGGAATAATTTGCCTTAAACAAGTATATTTCAGTCGACACATGACATCTAAAACACGCGCAACATGTACGAAATTGGCTGTTGTTTGTGAATGAGAAACAGACATTACCTCTCCTTTAACTGCGATTGCATGCCATTAAAACGGAACATCCACTTTCGGAAAAATCAATTCTTAGCAAATATTCAATGATGAAATTGTGTATGAAATGAATCATATATGAACTGCGGATATGAAATCAAGTGAAGCTATGATCTTCGCAGTTATGAGCGCAATTTTTGCAATTGCGTAGAGAAGCCTGAAAAATTTAGGACTTCAACGGGGTTTGAACCCGTCACCTCGCGATTCCGGTGCGACGCTCTAACCAACTGAGCTATGAAGCCACTGACGTTGGGAGCTGGTCATTTGTGGGTTCTAATGGTCCCGTGAGGAATGAATCAATGATGAAATGGTATATGAAATGAATCATATACATTGTATGAACTGCGGATATGAAATCAAGTGAAGCTATGATTTTCGCAGTTATGAGCGCAATTTTTGCAATTGCGTAGAGAAGCTTGAAAAATTCAGGACTTCAACAGGGTTTGAACCCGTGACTTCGCGATTCCGGTGCGACGCTCTAACCAACTGATATATGGTATACCATATATATTGATTCATTGACCAGTGCCCAACGTCAGTGGCTTCATAGCTCAGTTGGTTAGAGCGGCTAGTTTGCCTTGATTTTCACTAAAAATGCTATTATAAACTTGTCAAACTGCCGCCTTCAATGGGCTATCATGGACGGCTATTTCAGAAGTTATTGAAACCCCTGGCGTATGGTTATACGAACATACGCGTATATATATACGCGTATATGCGTATACAGATATACGCGTCTGCCTCATTAGCTTGCTTATTGTTCTAAACAATACACGTAGCTTGACAGCAATACAATAGTACATGACTACGAACTACATGACGAAGACGCACTTTCACAAACAGCTGTCGTGTTCGGAATACAAAGAGACAAGAGAGTGTGGCGACCAAAGTAGCGAGTACTTTCGAGTTGGCGCTCATTGTGCTCACCTTCTTAAGGATAGACAAAGCTTAAATACGGGACCTAAATCTGGCTGTTGGGTTGATTCCGGCGCTAGTCTTCGTTGCAGTTCTTGGAAATTGTTTGATTGACCTCGCCTGTGATGCATAAACGAATACTATACTCGTTGCTTTTAAAGTTCATGGTGTTGCGACTTTGTGCGTCCGTGCGTCGGCATTTGTTTACTCTCAATTCTATTTGAATGTCTTCAATAAAATAAGATGGTGTGTTGTCATTTTCTTTGAATTTCACTAACTTGATTGAGCGCTGCAGTTTATGGGATCAGTAAAAAATTAAAGGCCGGTTTACACGGTGCGACTTGTCGGCCCGATTCTGTTGCTGCAACAGATTTTTTTACGTCGGGCCGATTTTTTTCAAAGCCACCGCCAAAAATCGGGCCGACAAGTCGCACCGTATAAACCGGCTACATTCCCTTCCAGACATAAAAAACAGTTTTTTTAAAAGTGGTTAGAATGAAATCTTCCAAGCTCTGTTGAAAAGATTAGATTATGGTGAAATTACGACATAATAAGTCGTGTAGCATTATTTATCTTTGTTGTAGCTTAACAATTAAGTGGACATCAGAAATTTCTTTAAAATGCGACGTTATTTTCTAGGAATTAAAAATTTTCCTTCTTCTTGGCGTTGATGAGCTTTCACAGATTTCTCGTACCCTGCGATCAGGCATTCTTTTTGTCCTGAGAGTGAAAGACGGCGACAGCGTAGGTATAAAACAAAAGAGGCAAAATTTATTTTCATGGCGTGACTGATTTCTGAACAATCGGATCAATTTCAAACTGTGAATATTATTTTTCACTCCCAATTTCACCGTGTGAATTTTTACCCTTAACTTCATGCCGTGAAAGTTTTCACCGATCATTCACCGATCATTAGTTTCACGCCAAAAGTGAAAGTTTCTTTTCGTAGAGTGACCACGGCGTATTCACGCTGTGAAAATTGAAATTCATGCACCGCGACCGTGAAAACATTTCACGGTTTTCAATGAAATCCATAAACCCCCTTTTTGCATGAAGGGCCACAAATGATACACATATTTAAATGCCAAACTTAAGACACATTTTTCTTTACATTCTGATTCATAAACATTGAATTACTTTTACTTGTTATCCAGTAAATTCGCGATGCGAAGCAACTTGCGCGTTTGTAACACGATAGCTTTGGGAGTATGTAAATTTTCTGTTATCGGCTCGTGGCTTTATTCAGATCCAAAAGTGCTTTGTTTTACACAACAATGCAACACAAAGGAAATTTATGGTACTGAATAACAAAGGAAAAGCAGACGCGCATGTACATGTATATGCATTCATACGCGTATGAATATACGCGTATGCGCGTATACATATACGCGTATGCGCGTATGAACATACGCGTATGTGCGTATACACTGCGTATGCGCAGTTAACGTATTTCTGAGCGGTACTGTAGTAATACATGAAGCAGCAGTTAACCTAGCAACCTTTGTGACTTTCTTAATTGGTGTTGATAGAAGAAACCTCCTTACAAGAAGGGGTTTCTCTCCACTAACGAAAACATCCACTTATTAGCAGGTAGTTTGAGGGGAATATTATGTGTGTGAATGGTGAGTTGAGGAAAAATCATAGACAAAAGTTAGGGTTATTCTGTAAAATGAGGGGGAGAAATTTACAAAGCAAACTCTCAACCCCAAAATAAGGTTAACAAATGAAACAAACTCTGTGTGAAATTAAAAACTTTAATCTCAGAAACAGCCAGATAGTACATGTACGAAAAACTAAATCACTTAGGAGGGATTAAGAAATATTTGACCATGAAAATTATTCGTTCTTAAAAATGGGAATAATAAAGATGAAAAATCTTTACACTAAAATCTTCGTTCTTAAAAAAATATATGCTGTGTAGAAAAAAAACTCTGACCAGAGTGGGAATTGAACCCACGACGGTGGTCGTGGTTGTGGTCGTGACCCTGTTAGCGATGATAAGCCCAAACACTTTGAAAATCGATGCCACCGTTAGATCATTAGGTGTATTTGTTTTCTTTTTCTTTTTTATATGTATCTTGTTCAATGTAAACGTCTGTTATGTTAAATAATAATAATAATAATAATAATAATAATAATAATAATAATAATAATAATAATAATAATAATAATAATAATAATAAAGATGCCACCGTATGTCAATCATTAATATCCTTTCGTGTTTGGTACAACAGTGCTTTGCACTTTTGCGTGCAAATTTCTGAAATGTTTCAGAGCTTATACATTATCTAACAATTGTTTCTTTAGTACCTGCTTTTTTAAGTTGAAAATTTTCCCTATAGGATTCAAATCCGGACTGACAAAATTATTGGAATCAATCAGACAACAAGTTGCAAAAATAGTGGAGACACTTCACCTTCTTGGGGCGTTATTAATTTCCCTATTATCTCTCACACTGCAGCCCCCTTCCCCCCCATCCTGGCTTATCAGTGTTGCTAGCAAGACAAAAAAAATGTTTAAAACTTAAACAGTCAACATTGAAAGGGGGAGAGGGGAGGGGAAGTGGAAAAGGTTTAAATTCTAGATACAGTGGGTATTGGAAGCTAGAAAAGGTGTTTTTTAATGAAGGTTTGCATTGTTATGTGTGTGGGCTTAAATGATTTTTGTTAGGTGAGTCAAACCTTATAGAAGTATTCTATTCAGAGACTAATTTTGATAGACAAGTGTATTAACCACGTCAAATCACCATTGCAGAGTTCTTTCCCTTGACGAAGCGACTACTTGAGCTCACACCGAAGAGCGTCTGTTTGGACCAACAGTGGTAAGTTGCTCATCATTACTTAAAGCTTTATTGTATACAATGTACATGCACATGTATGACCCACGCGATGCAAGCAGCTGTGATTACGTGTAACTTGAATGTGCTATGTGTTATCATGTTGTTTGTGGATTACAGTGAAAAAGATCACTGCCATTATTCATGTAAAAGACACCCTTTTCCCATACACTTGTGATCTATATATGATTCAATTTTCCCTGTTGGATGAACGAAGAATTAAAAGTAATAAGTGTTTAGGGTTTGAAGCTTAAATTGAGGCAAATCTTCAAGACAGTGTAGATTGTAGAAATCATTATGCATCCACTTATTGGCACATGAATAGCATGTATTGTATTCCTCATTCTTCAAAGGATGCCGGCAGCTACAAAAACACAATACTGCATGTATACAGCATACATGTATTTTTTTTTTAATTGCATGATCATTTGAGTCTAAAGTTTCCAAACTCTGAATGGTACCTCCTGGCATTTTTGATTTGACAGAGATATCTTGACTGTATTTCATCCCATAAATGCGTGCCTTCAGCTGTTTAATTTTGAGGGATTGTATGAGAAATAATGAGAAGTTTTGTGCTTTTTATGCTGCTACTCTAATTGGTCAAGGAGCTCTGCAGGCTGGTTCTGAACAGAAAAACTCATGAATCATGACTCAGAAATGATTACTTTGGTCACAAAATGGACCTTTCCTGTGACTTATTGTGCATTTGACAACCGGCAATATGTAGTTATTTGTAAATGGGTCTCTTTTTTTTTCTGGATTGTCGATTCTGCTAGTAACTAAATATAAATAAATAAATAAATAAATAAGTAGTAGAACAGCTAATTAAAAACAACCAAGCCTGTTGAAGTCTCAGAGCTTTGGGATATTCCATAAAAGGGGTTTTTTTTTTTCATCAAAATGTGCCATCAAAATTAATGAAAAAGTGTTTAGTATCATAGACTGAGACGTGATGTTGGTCAATAGCAGAAATACATCAACATGGTGACCAGAACTTAAGTTTTGACTTTGGCTATTGTTAACACTTTGTTTGCCTCATTAGTTTTCTAAGCTTGTGTGCCTTGTTGTGCACACTTCTTTCTATTGGTTTCAATTGGTTATTCCGAGTTCAAAAACCAAGACAAGGTGAAGTTGCTGTTTCTTTGTATTTGACACACTTTTCTGTTACCAGCCATGTCAAGATAATTTTGCAAAACTGATCTTGTGTTAGGACCTGGCCGCCAAGCATCGGACTTCACATGAGATGAACTAAATTAAGATTAGATGATGAAATGGTATATGAATTAAGATTAATTATATGGGTTAAGATTCATGGGTCATATTGTTCGGTCAAAGATCGAAGTTAACAGCAAATCAAATGCAAAAGCAAAAACATTATCATACAAATTCTGAAGTTATGAGTAATGTATCATTGTTAATTTCGACCAGAACCTCATGACCTTGAAACGTTTTACACTGGTTAAGAGCTGAGGTTTTTTGAGTTTAAAAATTTCCTTATTTGGATGTAATGTAGGTCACACATTTTCCCGCGCATGCAGCTTCAATCTTATGACTGTTTGTCCGTGGATATTTATATTTGCGCATATAATTGGTGTCCTTAAACCCCCAGCTTTGTTCAGAGGAAAAGAGAAATTGCAAGTTACAGGCTTCACGGTCATGTGGTTCTGGTTCGACTCATGAGAAGTCTGATGTTTATCCCAGGTTCTGTCCATCTGAGGTGGACAGACAGAATGTGCAGTGTTGGTCGATCCAAATACAGCTTGTCAAACTTTATTGTACTTGTCATGTCATGAATATAATGTTAGCTTCGACATTTGGCACTGTCCTCATTTGTTGATGGCATCAACTTACTTTCCTCTGACAGTTGTACTGTATCCTTACTGAAATGAATACTGTTTACATGCAAGTCAATTTTTGTCGTTTAAAGCTAATAAGTCACCATAAATGTAAAAAAAATCAAATTAGACTTTGATTTTCAAAGTTACAGTAGGCCAAAAAGAGAATTTACAGAAAGTGATGGGCATAAGCTGTTTGCCATGTTAATTTATTTAATAAATAATTAATTATCTTTCGTGTTATTTTGTATCATTTGTAAAATCAGTATTTTTGTGACTAAGTCTGCTTTGCATAACTTACCCTATTTACTTTTCCGTCCTTATCCTCAGTACAATAGGGAATTTAAGATCTACGACGGCGACGGTCGACGAAAACGTCACCTCAAAATATAACTTGGCTCTATCGTTAGTCTTTCGCGATTATTCAGTCTAGTTCGCGTCGTACAATGTGGGCAAAGTATCCTAAAAATAATTCGGTACGAGCGGTTTCAATTTTAAAATAGAGAATGAAGGATTCTCTGTTGCATAATTACGTTGTCGTCAAAACTTCAAATTTGGTGATTTCACGTCGTCGTTATGCAGAGGACCGCAAACATACTTGCTAAGATCCGTGCTGCACGTGCAGCACGATTATTTATGCTCTTTTAACCAATGATATTATTGTTTTGTTGCGTTGTCGTAGTCGTAGCCGTCGTCGTTTCTTAAATTCCCTAATGTTATAGTATGGGGGTCAACAACATAACCTCTTTAAAAAAAAAAAATTGATTACTAATTTGAAAAGTGGAACTACACAAAATTGTGATTTCATTTCATCTGGAACAATTCCCGAGTTGAACGTCAAAGGGATTATAAACAGATGTAGTTTATTCCTTAACTGACCATACCTTGTCATGACCAGATTGTGTAGCAGATAAAAGAAAACGGAAATAATTGAGTGTCCTGGCATGAAAGAACCACAAGATGTACATGTAACTGAACCTTATGTTTCCTTAATAGCATGGGACAGATTCATAATATTAGAAGTCACAAATTAATTAAAAGTGATTTGGAATTAAATTGGGATGAGAAATCTCGTGATTATTTAAATATTGGAGGCCAAGAAATTGGAAGGCAATTTATTAGGATGCTGACTTTAATTGATGATTTGGTTTAATACACTCCAAGTTTCCTTCATTTAATATAATTTTTTTAACAAATCGAATTAAATGTTAGAACAAGCCATTTTACAGTTGTTTGCACTCAGTGACCTAGCCTAGAATGGCTGCGAGGCTGTTGGTGACCTTGTATTGATACAGACCTCACTGCAGTTTTATCGTGTAAATTGTGTTGTTGTAATTGTAATTAGTCTACATGCATTGCAGGTGATCTGGTGATGTAATTTGGAGGACTGGGAAGAAAAACGCCGTATCCCATAACCGTGCGCGTCCTTAGGTGTTGTTTCCAAGCTCCCTGCAGTATTACCATCGCCAAAACTCAACAGATAATTACGTTTATACCACATTACTGTTACTGAATGAACATTCAAGTAGACCCAACAAGATTTAACCTCGCCTCTGCCATGTTGAATTCGAAAATAAGGCTGCGCGCTGTTGTGGGATACGGCGTTAAAATTTTTATCCCCGGTCCTCCGAATTACGTCACCCGATCACCTGGTTAACATTAGAAAAGCACAAAGGTTTGTATCAAAGCAGGATCACCGGCAGCCGCGCTTCCATTCTTAGGCGAGGTAACTAAGCTACAACTGTAAAATGGTCTATATTTGCATCTCGATCTGGGTGGCGTGCATTCTTTGTAAGTTATGATCCAGGCCTTGGTTGTTCAAAAGGTGGATAAGGCTATTCACCGGATGTATCACTGTCCAGCGGATAAACACTAGCAAAACCAATCGAGTTATCCAGTGGATAGTGCTATCCACCCTTCAAACAACTGGGGTCCAGAAAAGAAAACAAACAGCGGTTACAAACATTTTCATTTTATACTTGACGTTTCGTATGTTGCAGCATACATCATCAGAAGTGACGGTTAAAACTGTTACACAGAATATTAAAAACTAGAGTGAGGAACTGGTGACTAGTTAAAAAGTGTGATAACAAAATCGTAACTTCCGGTAGTCGATTCTTCCGGAAGAAATTAATAGAGAAAAAGCTTCTCACTACCAATGGCTGTTTTATGTGTTTTATGTGTTTTATGGCTGTGCCAATCTTAGGGTTATTTTTCAAAACACTTGCAGGGTTAAGTCTTTTTTTCCCTACAAAGATAGTTTCAGTCGTTCTCAAAGATCAAAAATAGTATACAAAGCCAGTTGTTGGGACTGTGATTCCTTCTACATCGGCAAAACAAAAAGAAGATTGCATGACAGGAAGTCCGAGTATTTCAAAGCTCTTACACAAGTCGGCCACGCCTCTGCTGTTGCAGACCATACAATTCTACCGGTCATAACATCAAATGGGACCATTTTGAAATCCTCGCAACTGGAAAGTCCGACATGCAATGTAAAATTAAAGAAACGCTATTAATCAGTGACTTAAAACCCTCTCTCAATGAAAACATTGGTAGTGAGAAGCTTTTTCTTTATTAATTTCTTCCGGAAGAATCGACTACCGGAAGTTACGATTTTGTTATCACACTTTTTAACTAGTCACCAGTTCCTCGCTCTAGTTTTTAAAATTCTGTGTAACAGTTTTAACCGTCACTTCTGATGATGTATGCTGCAACATACGAAACGTCAAGTATAAAATGAAAATGTTTGTAACCGCTGTTTGTTTTCTTTTCCTGTTGAAATTGAAATGGCCAAAGGACAAAAGTATTTATGGGGTCCAGAAGTTCAAAAACAGGAAAATCTCAACTCGTTCTCCAGGAATGGAGTTTTTTTGTTTGTAGTAGTCAGATCAATGTGATTGTAGAATATTTAGCCAGTTTGTTGACCTTAAAAGATATAATTATGGAATTTGAGAAAGTATGCTTCACACATTTCTAACTACGTATGTCATAACAGGGAATTTTGAGACTTGTAATTACAGTAAGAATGACAGAATGTTAAGTTAATTTTGTGTGGTGCGTAAATTATGAAAGGAAGAAAATAAGCATACATTGCATAATTTGAAAATGGCAATTAAAAAGGTTCAAGTTTAAAACTCAGAGCTAATGAACAAAAAAACATAATATTTCCTTTGGTAGTTTATAAAATTTCCACTTTGTAGGATTAGGTACATTTGTATTGTCATCAGTGTGTGGCGGTCTATAAGGGACTCCAACAATAGTCATTGTCCATAGCCAAACTTGACGAGCTTTAATTCGAAATCAAAATCTACATACATTCCATACCTTCATCTGATCTATTAGGACAGTGATTGTGAAGTACAGTATATCATATATAGCCTTTGATATCGACCACATGATGAAAATTTATCATCAACATTTACCAGGAAATTGATGAAGTTGCGAACAAATTATTTCCAAAGCCATTTGTAAAAAGACCACAAGCCTGGATGTTTTGCTAACACAGTTTTATGCTTTGCAGAAATTTTTCTGCAGTGAAACTTACATACGTGCACAAAACGTGTCGGTTATGAAGTCACGCATCCCTCCTTTTTTTTAAAGAAAACAAAAAACAAAACAAAAAAAGCGACAGTCTTTCTAGCTTAATTGTAAAGAAAACGCTAACAAATTTGACTCGAAAGGTAGACACCCTAATGTGATTAATATAATTAGCCAAGTCTTTAATATTCGAATTGCATTGCTTCCTAACAAGTTTCTCTAACAAGAAAAGTAAGTGAATGTTCAATCGCAAAGTTTGAGGTGAAGTCCTTTGTTTGTTGTTCCAACACAGCGTCCTTGCACTGTAGCTGACTGGTAGTCTTCTCTGGCTCTGAGGTCTTTCACACCGTGGCAGACCAAGGTGGCACTGGTGTGGCTGGCATGCTAGGCAATCTTGTCTGGTCAGTTACAATATCTTTGTGGATAGGAACTGCCTCGTTGCTATATTCTGAACTTGCTTGTGATAATGGCGTACTCCTGGTCAGCGGTACACTTAATGTTGTCGCAGATATTGCTGTGGTTTGTTCACCCATAGCTTGACTTGGTGTTGTGGCATGTGCTGTAGTCTTCTCCGCTCTTACGTTTGATGCTTTTAGGGTGGAGTGGAATCATCTGCCATAAACATTTTTACATGGGAGGTATTTCTTGAGTATTAAGTCCAACTCGGGTCTTCATCCACAACAGCGCTGTTGCTGGTCTTGCTGATATCTTGGAATGGTGTTGGGTTAAATGGAGTGGAAAACGTATTGTTCTTCTCTTGTCTCACCAGTACTTGATCACCTACTTGAATACCTTATCTGCATGTTCTTTGGTCTTTGGTTTTACATCTGCATCTCTGTCCTTATTTTCTGGGTGTATGAGTGACAATCAGCATGCAGTTCCGGCATCATTCCTGTCATATTCCTGTTGAACAACAATTCGGCATGGCTTTTGCCAGTCATGGTATGATCTGTGCTACTTAATAAATTGCTGTTTTAAAAACGAGCAACTGCGTTTTGTCAGGTTTAAAAACACGAGGAAACAGAGTGTTTTTAGACCCGATAAAACAAGGGTTCAAACTCTGAGAGGAAGATACCTTAAAAGTCCATGTAAAAGCTGCACCTTTTTTTCTCAAAATTCAAATAAAAAATCGAGGGTGCGGCTTATCTACGGAAACAGCTGTCAAGGTAAACTTCTTAAGATGTCACTGAATAAATATATAACAAACTGAAAGCATGTTGTTGCCGATTATTGCCTTTTTCATGAGTGGTGGCTCCTGATGGAACTGCTCATTGCACAAAAATATAAGCCGGGCCTTAATACTATTCTTTATCTAAAAAATTCTAATGATAAGTGTTTTGTTGGGTTTAAAGCCCATGCACGTGACGTTTTATCGGTGTCTTGATAGGCTGTTAGGCTCATTAATTATTAATGAGTTTTTGAAGTTAAAATCAGCTGTAGACTAGCAACCTTTGTGGCATGAGTATGATGCTGTAGCAAGAATCCCTTTTCAGGAAGGGGTTCCTCTCCACTAACCCTGAATATTCTCAGCCATTTTTATGAGCCTGATAGTGTCACAGGCAGCTTTTCTTTACTTTCGGATTGTTTGGGTTTGCCTCATGGAACCAGTGTTTCATTTTCCATCATGGGATTTCTTTAGCTTTCTCGAACTACCCCTTTCCACATCTTTTACGAACGAAGATTATAGTGCACAGTTTTTTATCGTTTATTATTCCTATCTTTTTTTTTTATTTTCTGCCTCCACAGCAGTTTCTCAAGAAGAAAAAAAATTCCCACAACTCACCATCCACACACACAATATTCCCTCCAGTTGCCCACTTTTCCAGAGATTATTGTTTCAGTTAGTGCGCAACAGAGCAAGGGGCTTTCTAGTCCAGTGCTAGACCTCTACCCGATCCCCTCGTGCCGATTTAAGAACAGAAGAAGAAAAGACAATATACTAAATCCATGGACAAACTGTTGCGACCAAATATTTTTTTATCCCTACTACTTGATTAAGTTTGTTGGCTATTTTTGAATTTCAAGTTTTAGTTTCACACAGAGTTCGTTTTATTTATTAACCCTATCTTGAGGTTAAGAGTCTGCTTTGTGGATTTCTCTCCCCTCATTTTACGCACTAACCTAAAAGATTTTTTCGTAAAATTGATTGCTTAATGTGGTAGTAATATTTATTAAATTACCATTATTGAAAACTACACAAAGATGCCTTTGCACAAGGTTCATAACTAAAACAATTTCTTTACCACTGGGGGCACATGGCGAGTCATTTTGCCTTTCAACTTCCCCATTTGCCTTTGTTCTCGAGAAGCACAATTCCATTCTGCTTTCATTATTTCTGGAATTCATTTTAGCTGATTTGAGGTTCATTGTCTGACTTCAATGTTAAGGGAAAACCATGGTGGCTAAAATTATCTTCTACTTTGTCAATTACTTTCTCACTGGTGGTTGATGTCATGACCACATACTCATAATAACGGCTGTAGTACTCAACAATGACCATAATGGAGTGGTCTTAAAAGATCTTTGACCAGGTCTTGCGAAGGGCATTCTGGCAATGCTCTTGGCTTCAATGGCTTTGGTGGATTTGGACGAGCAACCAGCTGACACTTATGGCAGGATTTGCAGAATTTGTCCGCTGCCTTATCTCATACAAGGCCACCATACTTTACTTCTCAGATTTTGATTTGTTCTGACAATGGCTTGCTTGGTAGTACAGTGCGGGTATATCTTTATACAACTTGCCCAATTACACACAGTTCACCTGCAGCTGCTGCGTAAGCCTTGCATTCCTCTAATCGACCAATTTTGATTGCCTTTCTCAGAGCTTTCAACTCTTCATCCACTGCAGATGTTTCGTCAACTTCTGGTGTAGTGATTGCCTCCCACGCAGACGTGATTAGGGCTTCATCATGCTTTCCTTTCCTTTACTAACATCTGCTGCTGGCTTTTAAACGGAAGTGGTTTTTCGTTTCAGCAGACGTTCGTGGGAGAACGGAAGTTGCAAAGATTAGTTCTACAGAGTTTTTTTTTTAGGTAACCATATCATATCAGCAATTGCAAATAAAATCAGGTCTGGTACTTGAATACATCTCCGAAGTCATTAACATAGGATAAGAAAAATAAGGGAACGAGAATGGATCCTTTCGGAGCGTGGGTGCATATATCAATGGAACTGAAACCAAATAAATTACGCCGACCTAATGGACACCTTAGTATTCAAGTTTATTAAGCAGAATTTTTCTATCCACCATAACAAAGGCATTATAATGTAAATAAATACACACCTATGGCATGTTCACTGCCATCAAGCGCAAGATGACGTCTTGTACAGGTCAATCAGTGGTAAAGAGTTAGTAATACGAAAAGTAGGGAAAACATAACCTTACTTGTACTGTGATGATGTTGTGTGATGTAAATGTGCTGTAATTTATTTAAGCTGCTTACAAGACGGTTATAGATAATTACTTTCTAGAGCAACTTTGAGAATCCAGGGGACATTTAGAGCAGTCTGTATGTTATAAAAAGTGATTGACAACCAGCTTTAAACAGTGGTATCACACGAGCAATTTGATTTGATCAGGAAAATATGATGACAAAAAAACAACAATATTGCTTTCGCTAAGTTAAGTCTGATATGGGGCAAATTTATGGCATTAAAATACGTCTATTTTGTGCGGTCAATTCTGTCCTTAAAAATTCAGTTTAAATCAGACAAAGAAGTAAAGAGTTTGACATCAACAGCAGAAAATTGTCTTTGTTAGACTCATAATGACAGGCGTTCTCTTTAGTGTTGGTTTGGCTACGTACCTGCAGCATTTAAGGTCAGTGCATTGAATTTCTCATGCTTTCTTTCGTATTTTTCAAGGAGCGCCCTCTCTTTCAAAGACGACCTTCCTTGTTCTCAAGAGTTCTTGTAATCAAGAATGGCAGACAAAAAGATGAACGTTTTCGAGGAGCATATAAAAGAGCTTAGCGTTGCCAGAAAAGAGGGAAACAGAAAAGGGGAGGGTATTGCATATTTCAATCTGGGTGGTTATTATTATGGCTTGGCTTATTTTGAACAGGCTAAGAGGGATTACACAGAAGCATTAAGGATTTTTAAAGAAATAGGTTTCAGTGCTACAGAGGGAGAAGTCTGTGGCAATCTCGGCAACGCTTATCGCAGTCTGTGCAATTTTAAAAAGGCCAGAAAGTACTTCAAGCACCAACTAAGTATTGCAAAAGAAGTAGGGAATCGGGACCAGGAGGGCAATGCCAATTGTAATCTCGGCTGTGCTTATGGCAGTCTGTGCAATTTTAAGCGAGCCATAGAGTATCACGAACAACATCTTAAAATTGCAAAAGAACTAGGGGATAGGGTCGGGGAGGGCACTGCCAATGGTTATATCGGCAACGCTTATCACAGACTGGGCAATTTTAAGCGAGCCATAGAGTATCACGAACAACATCTTAGCATTGCAAAAGAAGTAGGGGATAGGGCCGGGGAGGGCATGGCCAATGGTAATCTCGGCATCGCTTATGACAGCCTGGGCAATTTCAAGCGAGCCTTAGAGTATCACGAACAACATCTTAGCATTGCAAAAGAAGTAGGGGATAGGGCCGGGGAGGGCATGGCCATTGGTAATCTCGGCATCGCTTATAACAGTCTGGGCAATTTCAAGCGAGCCTTAGAGTATCACGAACAACATCTTAGCATTGCAAAAGAAGTAGGGGATAGGTCCGCAGAGGGCAAAGTCACTAGTAATCTCGGCAGCGCGTATTACAGTCTGGGTAATATTAAGCGAGCCATAGAGTATCACGAAAAACATCTTAGCATTGCAAAAGAGGTAGGGAATACGGCCGGGGAGGCAGGGGCCAATTGTAATCTCGGCAACGCTTATTGCAGTCTAAGCAATTTTAAGGGAGCCATAGGGTATTACGAACAAAGTCTTAGCATTGCAAAAGAAGTAGGGGATAGGTCCGCAGAGGGCAAAGTCATTGGTAATCTCGGCAGCGCGTATTACAGTCTGGGTAATATTAAGCGAGCCATAGAGTATCACGAAAAATATCTTAGCATTACAAAAGGAGTAGGGGATAGGGCCGGGGAGGGCACAGCCAATGGTAATCTCGGCAGCTCTTATCACAGGCTGGGGAATTTTAAGCGAGCTATAGAGTATCACGAAAAACATCTTAGCATTGCAAAAGAGGTAGGAGATAGGGCCGCGGAGGGCGGAGCCAATGGTAATCTCGGTAATTGTTATCACAGTCTGGGCAATTTTAAGCGAGCAATAGAGTATCACGAAAAACATCTTAGCATTGCAAAAGAGGTAGGGGATAGGGCCGGAGAGGGCAGGGCCAATGGTGGCCTTGGCAACGGTTATTACAGTCTGGGCAATTTTAAGCAAGCTATAGAGTATGAAGAACAACATCTTAGCATTGCAAAAGAGGTAGGGGATAGGGCCGACGAGGGTAGGGCCAATAGTTGTCTCGGCAAGGCCTATCACAGTCTGGGCAATTTTAAGCGAGCTATAGAGTATCACGAAAAACATCTTAGCATTGCAAAAGAAGTAGGGGATAGGGCAGGGGAGGGCCTTGCCAATAATAATCTTGGCTGCGCTTATTGCGGAAGGGGTGAGATTGAAAATGCTCGTCTCTGTCACGAACAACATCTTACTCTTTCCAAGGAAATGGAGGACCTAGTAGGGCAGGGAATGGCTTCTTATAATCTTGGAGTTTTTCATGAACTTCCAGGCTCGTTGTGCAAAGCCCTTAATTTTTATCGTCTGAGCATAAAACATTTCAATGAAACAAGGCGTCTTCTTCAATCAGAAGATGCATGGAAAATAAGTTTTCGTGGCACAAAGCAAGAGGCGTACACAGCTCTGTGGAGGGTACTTTTAAAAATTGGAGAGATTGACGAGGCTTTGTTTGCTGCTGAGCAAGGACGAGCACAGGCCTTGACAGACATTTTGAAGGTGCAATTTTGCGTTGATGAAGAACCTTTCTTGGCAGTTGCGAGGACGGAAACTATCTCCGCTGTTTTGAAATATTTGCCTTTACAAACAGTGTTCATAGCACTTGAAGAGAACACTATCAGTGTTTGGCTTCTGAGAAGAGGAAGCGGAATAAACTTTAGGCAAAAGGAAATCGAAAATGGAAGTGCCGCTTCACTGATAGAAACTACTTTGAAACAGATTGGCGCAGGGACTGTTGTCCGATGCGAGAATCGCACACTTGACAAGCTACCCAGACACTTGTTTTGCGGTAGGGAAGCTCTTTCCGAGACCTTTCAGTCTTTGACCCTCTCCGATAATAACTCTTTGCAGCCTTTGTTTGATGTCTTAATCAGTCCCATTGCAGACTTACTTCAAGGTGATGACTTACTCTTAGTTCCTGATGGACCATTTTGCTTGGCTCCTTTTTCTGCATTAAGTGGCTATGTCAGGATCCGTACTGTTCCCTCGTTGACTGCTTTAAAACTCATCACAAGTGCACCTGACAACTTCTACAGTAACAGTGAGGCTCTGCTTGTGGGCGATCCATGGTTAAAGGAAGTCACTGATGGAAATGGTGAACCCATTGCCGAACAGTTGCCGTGCGCGATAAAAGAGGTGGAGATGATTGGAGAACTTCTGCAGACCACTCCTCTCACTGGAAGAAATGCAACGAAAGGTGAGGTGCTGAAAAGAATGAAGTCAGTTGCTTTAATCCATATTGCAGCACATGGAGATTCGAAATTTGGAGAAATTGCTTTGGCCCCAAATCCTGAACGCGCATCTCACGTTCCCAAAAAGGAAGATTTCATGCTAACAATGAGTGATGTTCATGCAGTTGGTCTTCGGGCAAGACTGGTTGTTCTGAGCTCTTGTCACAGTGGCCAGGGAGAGGTGAATTCTGAGGGTGTGGTGGGAATAGCCAGAGCTTTTCTGTGTGCTGGTGCCCGGTCTGTTCTGGTGTCACTCTGGGCAATCGATGATGAGGCAACCTTGCTGTTCATGAAAAAATTCTACCAACACTTGGCAGATAGAAAAAGTGCAAGTTTAGCTCTTCAATATGCTATGAAATCTCTTCGGGAGACGGAGAAGTATTCCGCCATAAAAGACTGGGCGCCATTTGTGCTAATTGGCGATGATGTCACGTTCGAATTTGGGCACCACGAGCTTGAAAAGAATGGTAAGTGTTTTTTTTAATTTTTTTTTTTAATTACTGAAAGGAATTACATTGTAGAGGTTTTTAGTCAGAAAGTTGTCAAGAGATAAGTTCTTCACAGAGAAATGGTTAAAATTGGTCGCCCATGTTGTTCTTTTACGAACTGCTTTGGCTAGCCACTGAAGTAAGTATTGCCTGCATTCACCGGGTCGGGGACTTTGCTTTCTGCAGATAACTGTTTGAGCCATGCAATGCACTGAAAATAAATAATTCAGTGATCGCCGGTTACTTGTGTAAAGTGAAGTTTGATATTAAAGGCTTATAGCCTACCTGTCACCGTGACGTTTAGTTGAATAGGAATTGTTGCTATTATCTATAAGCACATGTAATTATGAATGAATGAATGAATGAAATATATGTTTTCTAGTGGAGGTATTGACGAATGGAGAAGTGATCCTAGCACTTATCTAGACAATTAAAGCAATTGTCTGTTTAAGTAGACACCTGAAAAATTCAGGTTGCTCCAACAGGATTCGATGCAAGTGCAATGCTCTACCCATTGAGCCATGAGGCCACACATTTTGGAGCAGGTCATTTTGTTGGGGCTCATTTAATTGTTCCTGTGAAGGACTTAAAATTGTCCAGATAGGTAAAGGGTCACTTGTCCATTTTATCATATCACATGTAATTATGTACAAACATTGCTATCGATGAAAACAATTTCTTTATTCATTTATCAAACAACGAAATTCCTAATTGCCGTCGAACCGGCTATTTTTTGTCTTTTTCTTTCTTACCTTTTTTTTTCAGAAACGGCATCCAAAAGTTGAGAAAGCTACTTCTTGTACTCCGATGCGTCAGTATGTCGTTTTCCTTACTTCAATTATTATATGAGTTCTTGAAAGCGTTAAAGCATTTAAACCTCATAAACGGTGAAGGAAGACAAGAGATATGTTTTGTTTTTAAAGTATGTTTGTAGACCTAGGGTGGGTTTCTTTGGGAAATGCAAATCCGGTTCCTTTCATCCAAAAGCGGATTTCGCTAAAATCTTTACTAAAACCCGAAAAATGTGTTATTGATCTGAGGAATTCATTCTCCGAGTGGATTCATTAGATTAGATCTGAATCCCGATTTTTAGCATTCATGATCGGTGCATTTCTTTGAGAGACGGATCCGAAAACACTACGTTTGGCCAGGGATAGTCTTGTGAAAGTACACATTCCCGCCAATTTGCTTGTATCATGGCGAGTTTTCAGTGCCATTTTGTTCTTCAATGTACCGGAAATTTACAGTAAGTGGTAAATTTTTCGCACAACTTCAATTTGATAGAAATTACGTTAATCCTGACCGGCTGAAAGTGGGCTTTAACGCCAGAAAAATCCGTTTTCGGATACTGGTTTCTTTGAGAACGAAATATCCGTGTGATCTGAGATAATAAATCCATCTTGGATTCTCCCAAAGAAACGCAGCCTTATTTTATTCATTTGTAGCTCCGTATATCAACTTTCCATTCCTTTCCAACTAAATGTTTTTTTTTTTTAAATTGCCGAATCTTTGGGAAATTTTGTAAAAGCTAAAAAACTAGGAACGTAGAAATTACGTAATCTCCTTATTAAGATAAGTGGAAGGTTTTAAGACTCGAACTTTTCTATTGAAGAAATTGCTAGAAAAAGGTTACTTCCAGAATCAAACAGACAGGAAGTTTCTCAGAAACGGGGTTTTTCTAAGATATTGCCGCAGAGGGGCCAAGGGAAAATATTTTTAGAATGGGCGATTTGTTAGGCAAATGTCTAAAATCTAAAAGTTCTAGCTTTGAAAACGAAATGACTGTAGAAATTAAAAACGAGGAAATAAGAGTCTTGTTTGATCTCTTAATTAATGATATGCATTGGATGTCTTTGTACTCAAATATTTCAAATATCTTTATTAGTATTATCCGAATGTTTCTACTCATTATAATGAGTACAAATATTTGATTCTTTAAGGCCGGGACACACTAGGCGATAAGTCGCTGCGACACGTCACAGGGACAAGTCGCCGCAACAATTCGCCACGAGTGACACATAGTTAATTTTGTGAAAATCGTTGTCGCCGCGATCAGTTGCACGAATTCAAACCAGTTTGAATTCGTGCGACTAATTGCGGCGAGAAAATTAGCGAAAGCAGCGGTTGTCTCACTGTGTGTACACTTCCTGCAACAAATATAAATGAATCAACGAGAGAGCTCCATATCCGCCATATTGAATTAGAAAACTATTTCACATCCCCCGTCATACATGATCGCTCCTTGTGCACCGAACAGACGTTGCGTCGCAGCGATTTGTTTTGCAAGTAATAAACACGGAGCAGCTTGTTCCAGAGACCTGTCGCTGCGACTTGTCGCCCAGGGTGTCTCGGCCTTTAGTTTTAAAGCCCATTCGAACGGTTTCCACTTTTGCTTTAACATGCATTCAACATTTTGTTGAACCAAACGTTAGGAGTTTTTGAACAGGTCCTTCAACAAAAATGTTGAAAGAGTGTTTTATCAAATTCAAACTGATTTATACTTTCATTCAACATCGATTCAACATTTATTTTGTTCTAGAAAATGTTGGATGGAGCTGAAGCCGTTTAAACAGTTCGTTCAACATTTTGCAGAACGCACGCTTGCTCACAGGTGGCCGTAAGTGGACGCGAGAGTCTGGTTTCTTGTTCTTAGTTCCTCGCAATCAAAACGTTAGCTCAATTTTTGGCGCCATGTTAAAACCATTTGAGCCGTCTCCGCACAACTTGTTGTCAACATTTGCTCAACACCCTTTCAACTTTGTTGAATGAATGTTGAAACCGTTTAAATGGGCTTTTTGAGCTTTTAATGTAATTGTTCGGAGATTACGATCAATGCATAGATTGACCAGTGCATACTGACTAGGAAACCTCTTAATTCAAACGGGCGGTGAAGTGAGGTATTATCGCCAGATTGGAGGTGATTTAGTCATAGTCTAGTTATTTTGTAAATAACATAATGAAAACTCTAATGCGGTTTAGAAGAGAAAACTGACTGACCAGTGCTTTACTTACAGAAAATTGCGAGGAGAACACGATGTCCATTTTATTGTCTGTCGATATAATCCGCGCAAATGGCAACTTGAGCGTAGTTACAAAGGAGAGTATTTTGTTGACTTTTCAAACAAGCAGTGAACAGCTTTTCCACCACTTTTTATGTTTTTCCTCCAAAAAATTCAAGCTTGCCTATAATCTTGTATTAATTCATTAGCTAATAAACGAATTCGTGTAGTCGGTCAAGTGTGTATTTGGTTTCTGCGACAAATGTATTTTCTCGCGTTATAAAATGTACGCTATTGTAGCTCGGGTGTTTCGGTATTCATACTTAAGTGTGCATAGTCTGGTAGTGCGCATGACTATTTGTAGTCGGATATATGCAGACATTTCTGGCAGTTCAAGGTCACTGGACGGCATCTCTCGCTACCTTTCTGTAAGATTTCCTTTTGACATTCGTACTTGTACGCTAATATGATGTAATCAGTGCAGACTACCAAGGGTGTCAGGACGATCTTTGCTGATTCGAGAAGTATTGATATAAGTGTTATAATAAGCGTTTCTTGTAAGCTTTTTTAAGTTGAGCTATATTTTCTTGCCTCTCAGAAATGTTCAGAATATTTTTCATTGTATACTTGGTATTTACAGTATAGCTTTGCAGTCTCCGATGTACGCTGCCTATATATTCTGTATTTTTACTGCCCTTGTATTAACGCACCATGATAGCTGGCAATAAATGAGATTCCTATTAATTATTCCTGATCCTTGTCTGCGTCTGATGATATTCAGTATGAAAATGATTTGTTTTCGTTTCACTGCAAAGTGATTAGAGAACAACTGAAGTTTTGACAATTTGATTGGTCGACACAATGTTAAGTCCACTAGAAAACTGATGAACTTGTCAATCTCTTTCTTCATGGGGTTGTTGGAGTTGTTTTTGAACACGCCTTCTTGTTTGTTAAAAAGAGTATCTAAGCCATGGAAAGTTGAAAAATTGCTAGGTAGTTGACAAAACTAACACTGAAAGCCAATTATTGAATGAAATAAATGTGTATATTTGAGGTGCGTGTTATAGACGAAAGAGGAAAAGTGATCCGCGAACTTGTCTCGGCAGTTGTCAAGATAAGTGTGGGGAGTTTTTCTTGACGCGGCGAGAGAGCCGCGAAGACGAGTCGCGAAGCGGCGAGAAGGGAAAAACCTCTGTTTTTTTTAAAATCTCACTTTCATGCAGAGGATCACTTTAATTTCGCTTTCGTCTATGACCCGCACTTCGAATCTTTAACATTTATTCTACGAGGGCGCGCTGGGTATGAAGTGATAGATAACCAACGAGGGTGTGGCGCCGAGGCGGTTATAATCATTTTATATCCAGCAAGCCCGAGTAGAATAATTGTTTTATTAAAAACTCCAGGATCAACAATTCTTCCTTGTATTGTTGACTAAAGCATCGATTTCTGTCTCGGTCAATTCCGGTCTAAAACGGCTTTTGTCGGCCATCTTTTCTCAGAGCTGAAAAAATGTTTTTAGCTCGATCGCTTTATTTCTGACGCGGTCCTTGGCCATATTAGGTAGAGCAGGTTTATGAACTGATAGCCTGTGCCCGGCAAGTCAATGAAAATATTGGAAATCCCATATCCGTAGTTCAGTTTTCAATAAATACTAACCGCTTACTAACCGAGCGCGAGGGCCGTACTGGGGAATATTGGCCCGAGGTCGTGGCACGACGACCTCCACGACCAAGGGTCAATAAGTTGTTTATTGTATGGCACTCTGTTTCTGATAGTAAAATGCACTTCTGGTGCAATCAATCTTTTTAGCTTTTTATCTTTTAGTTTTTTATCTTTTTTGCTTTTTAATCTTTTTATCTTTCAATCTTTTTAGCCTCTTCTGGTAGTTTCACTGTGAAGAATGACAATATTCACAGTTTTTTTTCGCGGTTTTGGTTGCAAATTATGAATTTGCCGGCTTTGCTCCAAAACAAAAATACACGGCTTGGACCGTTTCTTCGGAAATGGTCCGTACTGCAAAATCCCGACCGAAAAGGAACCAATAAGAGCGCTGGGATTTGGCCAAGACTGGCTTTGCCATATAATAAATTTATTTCATTCATCGAGTCTTTCACTCGCCACTGGAACAAAGAGAGCCCAAAAAATTGACCTTTTCCAATGAGTGGCTTCACAGCTCAGTTGGCAGTGCATTGTACCAGCATCGCAGACGTCTTGGGTTCGGATCCCGTTGGAGCCAACTGAAGTTTTCAGATGTCTATAAGATACAATTACGTATTTTTTTCAGATAAGTGCCACGATCACTTCTCTCTTTCGGTTTCTGCTGTGATGCAGATGGTCGCAGCTATACGATCGTTTTTCAAAATGCATGATTTTACAGGGCCGGTTATTAAGTGCATTTCGTCATCCCAAATGTGATCTCGTTGACCTTTCTCATCAGATGCAATTGGAATACCAGAGAACTGTCTAACTGTCCCCTCGTTATCAACAACAAAGACATTTTCTGTTTGATTCGGTTTCACAAAAGATCAAGCAGGATGAAGTTATGTGATTATAAATTTTATGAATTAAGGTGGCTATTTTGACCTTATAAGTGTCGAATAAAGAGTCCCACTTAGCTTTCGGTAGATCGCTTGTGTGTAAGGCTAAGAGTATGGGCCCCAGTAGGGAGCCTTGTGGTATGCCGTGCCACTTTGGAATAAGCCATTTCCGAGTTCATATCTGCCTCCTCTTCAAAGTGAGTCAAAGTGCGAGGTTTTTGAGATGGTAATTAGTTCTACTTTACAAAAAAATTAAAACTAATTTTCATAAGAAAAACTTCGCACTTATACTCGCTTTGAAGGGGAGGCAGGCATGAACTCAGAAATTGCCTATTCTCAGAAGGTACACCATTAATTACAGTGTACTGTTCCCGTTCAGAAAGATAATCTCTTAGCCATGCCAGTAAGTTTCCCGTAATTCCGAAGTTGTGCTCTAGCTTGTGAATAAGGTTTGGGTGTGAAACGCAATTAAACGCCTTCTGGAAGTCTATGA
>BLFP01004842.1:730871-733710 GCA_014634505.1 Montipora efflorescens | reverse complement strand
CTTATGGAACAAGATAACTGAGACCAGAATAAAACTCAACAGCTATTACACCTTCAAACAACTGCTTCCCTAATTCCCCCGTTAAACATGAAACGTTAGTGATGTATTGGTGTATTTGTTAATTTTAACACAGGCAAATTATTTCTTAACTTTCAGCCTACCGAGATGCAAGGCATGTTTTGCCTGGCATACACTTTTCTCAACAGCAACGGTGAATTGGTTCTTTTCTGACTTTAAAGCAATCCAATTTTAAGTTTTATACTTATAGAACTCGATAACTGAGGAACTGGGAAATTTAGAATGCCAATTGTAGCTGTGTAAAATTTCATTCCGGGCTAATTGATTTCCCAGCATGTTACAGGCAGGCACATACAATATTAATCACAGACTTATCATTTTCCTGCTTTCATGATATCCTGATATCATGAAATTGAACCTTACAGTAATTATTTTACCTCAACTGCTAACTTTCCCCGATAAAACACAAGTTTCCTTTCCAATTCAAAACTTCTATTTTTGGCGATTTTGGCGTTTGAGCGTGTGTACAGCGTGTGCCTGTACACCGGGAAGGCTTCCAGCACCGAATTTCCCGACATCAACATTGTTTACTTCCTCCATAACTCGCTTGAAAACTCATCTGAATACAGAACTCCATGACATTCAGACGACGACTGCTCAATTAATCCCCCCACAGAGGCCAAACAACGTTATTCCGAAAGCTTCGTCCACGTTTTTACCAGAATTTCGGAACGAGATCGATCACCATGTTCCCGCAAAAAAATTACCGACTTGAAGGCGACAACTCTCGCTTTGAAAGAGCTGAAAGAACTTTCCCTCGACAAATTGGCTGAATTTTCGACCAACCAGTTGATATGAAAGGCTGTACCATTTTTTTCCCGGGTGAGAGAGTTAATCCATAAATCCTATAGAACGAAAAATGGTTCCGTGTCCCAGCACTAACCGCCTCTGTCGATGCGCGCAAACGAACTGAAATAGATTTGTGTTCCCCACAAAATCCATCTCGCCCTTAAATATGGTCATTCAATAAAAAATTAACTACTTTTTTCTCCTTAACGCAAGTGCACAGTACAATCTGATCGATCCTGAATGCTTTAACACTTTTCTGAATACGAAACACCTTTTGTCTTCTGTTTTTAGCCTTTGTTGACGGATATCTACACCGTCAGGACACGTCCATCCGAGAATTCCTGAGTGGGCTTAGGCTCCTCGAAGTATAAAGGTTCGGAAAATTATTTCATTTTGGACAAAAATTAAACGCGCCCGGTATTATATAAAGGTTATACCCTAATTTCACGAGTAGACCATTTGATTAGCTATTAACATCATGGGTGTCAAATAACGTTCATAAGACGCCATTTTGCCACTGTAGGAAAATTTTTCATGGCAACATTGTAATTTCACATGTGAAATCGTAAATTAACGCTGAAATTTCGCACCAAAAATGAGTAATTTGACACCCATGTTATTAAAAGAGTAAGCGTCTGTAAAAAGTTCCTTGTTTTTAATGGAAGATCAACCACTTTTATAGTTTGTAATGATGCTAATGGCTGGATAGCCTCCCAAGGAGACTCTCTTAGGGATTCATCACGCGTTCCTCCACCACGAGCGTCTGCTGAAAAGAGCCACACATTCCTTCCCCTTTGTTAAGTAACTGTTATCTGGAAATCACGTGCGGGTTACTTATTCTGAAAGGGACGAAGCCTTTTCAAAATATTCCACAGAAACATTAATTTTGTTTCCTCGGTGGGTTATGCATTTGCACTCTCGCGAGTCAAAATGTGAGTGCTTAGTAAGGGTATGGTGTCGTTTCATCTACTAGTAAAATTGAAGGCGCCGTAGAAATATATAAATATGAATACAAATTTTAAAGTACTAGTACTGCGAGTGTATTTGAACTGCACGAGAACCATTACCTTCAGGCGCAATGAACACCAGTTGGAAAGTAACGAAAAGAAACCTTGAAAAAAAAAATCCATTACTCCTAAGCTTAAAATTTTCATTATGTTTTTGGCGATGATCGTCTCTAACAATTGATTTAATGTTTTTGTGTTGCGAACCGATCGTTCGTGCTCAGTGTTTCTTCGATTTGAAAAATAAAGCAAACCTTAAATCAGTTGAACGGAAGGACTACAAGAAATGAGGTTATTCAATTTCCATTCTATGATTTAACGCCTCGTGGAAATGGGTAAAGTTCAAAGTGCCCTTGGACGTGAGGGGCCTGGAACAACAAAACTCAAACAACCCAAACCCATACAAAAATGATAACCTTAGGCCTAAACATTATCTAAAGCATATTGTTTAGGCCTAAGGTTAGCATTTTAGTAAAGATTTGGGTTGTTTCAGCTATTCAACCAAGTCTATCCCTCAATTGAAGGATTATTCTTAATTGTCAATTTCTTCCAAGCGAAGGATTATCGTTCATTTTGGACACTGAAAGCTTGATAGGGATCATGGGAAATGAACATATTTCTTTTAAAAGCAGAACCCTAATGTCTGGACTCACAGGACTCGAACCTGGGAACGTGTAATTAATAACCCCTTCACTTAACCACTAGACTACCACATCACGAACTGCGAGGGTGTCATTTTTTATTAATGTCAATAATTTTTTTCTTCCAAAAGTGCCGCTGTAAACGTGTATTAACACCCGCTGAGAAGCAAGCTTACACAGTGGAAAATGTCGGTTACCAAAGTTCAAGAGAAAGCTAACCATTTTAAAATCAAGCTTTAGACTTAACCATTATTCAGCAATGATATTATATATATACTAATTAGTTTTAGTAAATAATCGGCACATCTTCTAGTCGCTTGATCTTTA
>BLFP01004842.1:723371-728371 GCA_014634505.1 Montipora efflorescens | reverse complement strand
TAGCAGTTTCTACTTAGTATATGGTATCTAATTCCAACAACATTAGAGAGATAGCGCATCGTTTGTACATCTTAACAGTTTGTTTCTACAGAGAGATCCGAATAGTTTTTGGGTTCTTTAACGCCCCACGGTGTTTATTAACAGGAAAGGTTGTGGCACAAAACATACGCTTTAGAGTCCTTATCCAAGAAGACCTGAACTGAAACCACATGATTTGGGGGTGTAATAGGCGAGTTTCGTATTCTCACGTTTAAACTGGATCTATCATGAAATGGGGCTTTATGAAAACATTCCCCCGCACTAGCCTCCATTTCTTGCTCGATCCAATTCAATTTGGCCTATTACAAAGGCAGCACTTTCTCCTCAGTTGTTTTAAGACCCTGACTGTAGGTCGAACTCACGCCCTCCCGCATGGCAACCCGGTGCTCAACCAACTGAGCCACCGGTGCGCGCATGATTTACAGTCAAGTTGTATTTACTACTTACTATATGGTGTCTACTTTCAGGGTTCACAATCATGCAACAATAGAGATATGACACATCATTTTTACATTTTAAGAATTTTTTCTAGTCGCTGAGATTCGTGCAGTCAAAGACCTTAGTTTCTCTCAGCCCCCCAATCACTTTTCGCCCATCCCCGATCCCTGTTAATCAGGTTCACGCAACTTGAACTGTAGGTTTACGCGGGGAAAACTCTTCAAAGTGCTCAAGAACAAATGGTATTGTAGACAGCAAGGGAAAGTTCCACAGTTACTTCACTAAAATGTGTGCTCTTGAAAAAGGACAGGGCTGTAGGTTACTGTCCAGTCGGTGCAGCAGGTGTAATTCCTGCCAGTACCTAAATGTATTGTTCAATTTTTATAGCGTTGTACATTTTGAAAAACATACAGGAATCCAACATGTCATGCTCTACTGTGCCACAGCTTATATGTTACAGGATAGTAAAGTTTATACTATATAACTGTACCCTCTATTATCTTCCACTATCCATGCTATTATCACTTCAAGGTCTATAAGGTGCAATAATGAATTAAACTCTTTAACCTTTTACTCCCTGTCAGGGTGTCGCAACGTTGGGATCGTCCTACACCTACTACAGATACTAAACCTATTATACAGCCACTACATGTACTACAGCTAGTACAAGTACTACAGCTACTAGACCGACTACACCTACTACAGCTACCACATCAACTACACTTCACCTACTACCACCTACTTTTTGGACAGAATGTGTTCCTATACATGACATACCTACCAACCTGATTATTGTGAAAAGTGCACTTTTATCGCAACACGGAGGTTTGTGTCTCTCTTTTTTCAGTTCCATCAATGTGATTGTCCGTCATTTGTGATAAGACAAGTAAGGAGAGATTGGAAGCTTGTGGTTGGAAATTGAAAGGATCCCAGAACACGTTTAACAAATTTCACTGTGGAAAATAACTACGTAAGTACCACCAAGCAACTACATGTACGTGTAGCAGACTAATTGTACCTGCGTTTGTAAGTCTACGTCTCGCTTTGCGACAGAACTGAAACATCATCGATCTGTGTTAAACTCTCTCATAAAGTTACAGAATTTGATCGCCGAATTTAAAGTTACTAGTTATGCGTAAGGATTTATTTCTCTACATATTACAGTCAGGACACTCGAACCGTGAACACTTGATATTTTGTACATTTACAGGTCCCTACTTCATTATGCATACGCTCCTTTGTTTCAAGAAAACAATAGCGGTAACAAAAGATGTCTTTTTGGGACTGGCGCTTTGTTCTTTCTTCTTAGAGGTTTTTTTTTTCTACATGTAAGTCTAAATGGACTTTGAAAAAACCGGTCGAACTTCTGACTGAAATAAGGAAAATCGAACATTTTTTCCTGCAATTTCGGCACTTTTACTGCAATTTTACCCATTTTTCAGTTTTAGAATAAGCGCAAGAAGTGGAGTTTCAAGCAATCGTTGTAATAGGATTCAGATTCGCAAACATAACAAACAAACCAAATAAAAGTACTTTCATCAAAAATTTAATGGCTACCTGCTCTTCTTATCGTGATATTGTTCTTTTTGTCGGCTTACGAATTCGCCGAGACACTGCAAAGTGTATGTTTTCTTCCTTCCCTGTATTCAGGATCACGAACGGTGCATTTAGTGGGATTTTGCGATTTATCGCTCTTTGTAGAGATCGGCAATATGCTCTGATGCTTCCAAGTAAACTTTTGTAGAGATCCATGGATGTTCCCGTACGAGGCATACTTCGTTTCACTCCCCATCATGTCTTTTCAATGCCCTGCTGTGGGCTCGTTTGTCTGGGTCGAAGAAGTTTTGGCGATGGTTAACTGTGAGATGATGTTAGCCCTTGTCTTGTAGGCAGTTGTAAACTTTCCGGCCACAGGTAGCTAGGGCTAATATTTTTTCAAGGAAAGTTTACTGTTTACACCGCTCGGGATAGGCTTTAAAGCAGGGACAATTTCCAAATGTTCAAATCTCTCTTTGCTGACGCTTTTACTTCGCTAGCCATCTTGATTATTACGAAGACACAAGTTTGCTTCAAAAGAAGGGAAACATGAAACGATTTTAATTGCAATGAACTGGTGCATTAAAGTTTCCCATGAAAGATGCACCAATCAGACTGTAAGCGGGGTACACTCTTCCACGCAGTGAACTTATAAGTGTGCCGCACGCACTGGGCATGAAGGAAAAGCAGGTCACAGTTCACAGCAATACTGGAAAACCTAAAACTATCACAGGGACTAACCTTAAGCCTAAACAGTGCCTTTAGCCGTAATTAGGGTTACGGTTACAGGGATCGCGTTAACGCAGAAATCTTGCATTTTTACGCAAATAAAATCCAAAAAATGCATCATCAAAATTTTAATGCGTCCCAGGACGCAAGGCACTGACTTAAATAACTCACACAACTTGCCTTGGTTTGTCAGTATATTCTGTTTTTTTTTTAAACTGTTGGAGCGATCTGTGTTCATAATTAAAGTTCTAAGAAGGGGGTTTAAAACATCTAAAAAGGTTACAACTAAATTTTCGACTGCCTTCTGCGGTCTTCTTCAGAGGAATGTACTCTGCAAGTCACTGAATGCAAATATATAGCAAAAGATGTCACTGTTCGTTGCTCCTAAGGAAGGAAACCAGTGATGCGTAAACCCTTGGGAAGGGTGCTCTTTCATTAACAGAGTTCTTGTGCAGGAATGAATGTAACGGCTCTAGAAAAAGCCTTTGTCGGCCGGTCCTATGCATATGCATATGCGTCAATATTAATTCCAAGTTGGTTACTCTCTTTTTCTCATAATCTAAAACATACTCTTTTTCTCGCAGAGAGTCATCAAGATTTTGGGACCCCCAAAAAATGCTTGGGACCCCAATTTGGCCGAACATGCGGGTCAAAATAAATATCATTTTCAAGGTGTGAATTAGCAACTTGACACGTTAGCCCAGTGGTGAAGAACAGGGACAAGTAATCCAGATGTTTACAGTGGGTTGGAGTTCAAGGCAAGCTACAAATGATATATCATGAGATAAAATGGTACAAAAAGCTGAGCGGGATCTGGAAATAAGAACAAGACGAAGGGATAGAAAGACGAAAGCTGGGACGAAAACGAGTAACGGTGTGGGCGATGAAGGGAAAGAAGAGAGAGGGAGGGAGAGAAAAATGAGATCCATTTTTATTCATCCCGTAAGTACATATTACCCATGTATATATTCGGTTCTCTTGGGGGGTATACCTATTGTTCTACAAATGAATAGCGCGAATGAATAATTAATTTATTCTGCATGCATAATGAAGTAGGGACCTGCACGGAAATCATTCCGTACATTTTGTTAGTGACTACAGAATGTGGGCTCATCCTTTTGACAAGAGTATTTAATGTTTTTACACTTACAAAATGCTATACGTGTAACACTAAACATCATAAGAAGAGCCTTTATTTCTTAGTAGTCGAAAAAAAAAATTGTACACAAAAATGTCAAGTGTTCACGATTTAAGTGTCCATACTGTAAACATGATCGTTTTATCTGGAGATATAGACTTGATAATTTAATAACCACATCAAATCGTAATTGCAGAGTCATTTCTTTCCGTTGCAGACGAAGCCGTTGCTTCACCTGACGGCAATCAGCATCCATTTGGAGCGACAGTGGTAAGTTGCTCATTGATACTCATTTCTTAATTAACAAGAACAGCTGCATGTAATTATGCGTAATCAACCAGGTTTGATTAAAATATCTTACTTTTTACTGGCTTCCTGTTGTTTTCTCTGAAATTTGGATTAAGGCTAGCAACTATATCGTCGGTATTCCTTTCACGGGGTATCTTTATTTTGTAAAGCGATCACGGTGACGAAGGCACGCAAACAATCTTCCTGTATTGCTTCAGCTTACCCGTAATTTATTTGCGGCCGGATTCATTATTCCTATAAGGAGCAAGACTTAATGTAAGGTAAAGTCTTGATTGGAATTCTGCTGAGTTACAGCACTTGCCTTGATGGATTACATGAGATAGCAAGTGCATGCGTTAACTTGGGTTGTGTCTGTATAGCAGCCACAAAGGTTAATCAAGACCAGAAGAGTTGGGAGGGAGGACTGGGCATGTAATCCCTCAAGCCACTGTGTTTTTTTTAAATTAATTTTAATTTTGTTATGTATTACATTTTTCTTACAGACTGATTTATGAACACGCAGGAAAAATTCAAGAAAAAAAAGAAAAGAAAACTAAACAATTATACACTGTATACATTGCAGACTCAAACAATTACATAATTATTAAAAAAACAAAACACACCCCATCACCTTTTTCTCTCTTTACATAAAAATATAAATAAATAAATAAATTATTATTTTTTTTAAAGGCGAAAGGAAGTGGTGAAAGGATCATATATGCTAGGCAGAATTCCAATTATTTCATAACAGCAACATTAAGAACATCTGTTGCAAACTGGTGCTTGAACAATGGGCTAACGTGTGACAGAAACGAGAAAATGTGGTTGTAGA
>BLFP01004842.1:708371-715871 GCA_014634505.1 Montipora efflorescens | reverse complement strand
CCGCTCTTACTGGTGATGCTTCTAGAGTGAGGGTGGAATCATCTGCCTTAAACGTTTTTTACATGGGAGGTATTTCTTGAGTATTGAGTCCAACTCGGATCCTCATCCACAACAACACTGTTGCTGGTCTTGCTGATATCTTGGAATGGTGTTGGGTTAAATGGAGTGGAAAACGTATTGTTCTTTTCTTGTCCAGTACTTGATCACCTACTTGAATACCTTATCTGCGTGTTTTTTGGTCTTTGGTTGTAAATTTGCATCTCTGTCGATCGTCCTGAGTTTCTAGGTGTCTAAGTGACAATCAGCATCTTCCCTCTCGTCTTGCCGTTGAACAACAAGTCGGGATGGCTTTTGCAGGTCATGGTACGATCTGTGCTACTTAAAGGAGCAGTGTCACCGGTGGCGCATGCGTGGCAGCATGCCAGAATTTTTGAAAAAGCTTGCCAACTTTTTCAAAGGAGTGTGTGGTGGGTGTGAATATCTTACACAATCAAAGCCATCCGTGGTCACTTTAGTGAACCAAATATCCTGTGGCGTTCGGAAACAACTTAACTATATATTCGTTGTCGTTCTTTGCTCCTTTTTTCTTTGATTTTGTTGTTTGAAAGGGGTTTTGATCGTATGTTACCATGTCGAGTCGTGGCGGCCATCGAGCTGGAACCGGACAAATAGTGATTCATTCTCCTCAAGAAAGCAAAAGAAGAGCAGTTAAAATACCAATGCAGCATCTACAATGACGAGAGACTTTTTAAGACGTGAATTCATGAGAAATTCGACGTATAGTGTAATCGAGGTGCAAGCTGTTTCACTCTTACCGTCTTCGTATTTCATTTCTAGCGAGTCGCTTAAATGTCAAAGATCACAACATCGTCGTTAGTTGATAACACGATTACTATCTTCGCTCTAAAATGTCTATTTGAATATTTTGAAGAAAAAGGTGCATTTACATGAGAGGAACTGGATGCACTGGTTGTGTTTATTTGTTGCATGAATTATAAAACCGCAAGCGGTGAGTAAAACACGGCTGAATTTTTTCGCTGCTTATCGTCTTTCGACTTCAAAGTCGTCTCCTGGAAATAAATGCACTCTCTTTGAGCTTTGGAGTGGCATGTTAATCTTGATAATATGTCTGGTTTATCTCAGAGAAAAAAATATTTATTTGGGAGTGCTTGAACCGCCGACAGTGTTCCCGGTCACACTTCACTGAATTCAACTGTCACGCAGAAAACAAACATGGCATCATATTTGTGTTCGGTTTTATTTCTTGGACTCCAAATCATCGATAATTGATAAATATGCATTTTACTTCTATTCTAAAGCCGTATTTAGTCTAGACTTAAACAGAAAAAGCAAAAAAATAAACGTCTGTTAAAATGTGTGTGTGAAAATACTGCGCATGCCATCCCATCAAACTGCCCCTTTAATGAAGTACTGTTTAAAAAACAAGCAGCTGTGTTTTATCGGGTTTCAGAGCACGAGGCAAAGACAGGTGTTTTTAGACCCGATAAAGCAAAAGTTCAAAATGGAGGGTGCGACTTATCTACGTAAACACCTGAGAGGTTAAACTTCTCAAGATGTCACTGAATAAATATACAACAAACTGAAAGCATGTTGTTGCTGATCATTGCCTTTTTCATGAGTGGTGGCTCCTGAAGGAGCCGCTCATCGCGTTCATTTGCGATTCTTGTTCTCCAGAATTCTTTCAAGCGATTAATTCTCTTTACTCGAACAAGTGAACATCAACCTACTTGAAATCTGACGGATACCTTTCCGCCACGTGCGAGAAAATACCAAGATATTCGTGAGTAATCGCAAGCCAAATGTCCGACCGATTCATTGTGATGCCCAGACTCCTCTTCACATTTCATATAGTTATCTAAGCTGTCCCTGATAAGAGGCAAACCATGAGATTGAGCTTGTACCACAGAGTGTGAATCTCCTCGGGATGGCTTAGAAGCCTGAGGAGATCCTTTCTTGCTTTCAATGATCAAGAAATTTCTTAATTCTTTGATGGCATTCACGTGATAAGACGGCCATGTTGGTGCCAAAACAATAGAAAAATGTAGCTCGAGTTTTGCATAGTAATAGAGTCAAATTTTCGCTATTGTTCTTTCCACCAACATGGCCGCTGTGACGTCAGATGCAATCAAAAGGTAAAGACTTGTTTCCATATCTCAAAGTGCACTTGGACGACTTGAGTATTCGAGAGCCTTTCGAAGTGATATAAAAACTGAGATATTGAAAAAAATCGCATTCAGAAAGCATCTTTAAGTTTTTTTTTATAATAAACTCACACGATAAAGGTATGACAAGTGAAATTCGCTATATAAAGACTTAATTGATATGAAAGCTCATAACAACCACCGTGTCAGTGTTTTGAAACCATAATTGTTTGTCCTTGTTTGTTTACTAGTAGAGTTTCATTGGAACTTCAAAGTTTGTTGTCTTATATGTTTTTCTTTTTTTTTCAAAATTCGAGCTTCCAAATTGGGGGTCCTGCTTATACTTGGACTTTTAGGTATTAGCACACAAAAAAATAAGCCGGGCCTTAATACTATGCACGTGACGTTTTATCGGTGTCTTGATAGGCTGTTAGGCTCATTAATTATTAACGAGTTGTTGAAGTTAAAGTCAGCAGTAGACTAGCAACCATTGTGGCGTGAGTATGATGCTGTAGCAAGAATCCCCTTTCAGGAAGGGGTTCCTTTCCACTAACTGAAAAAATAATCTCTAGTAAAGTGGGCAACTGGTGGGAATATTCTCTGTGTGGCTGGTGAGTTGTGGTAAAGTCTTCACCAAAAGTTGGTGTTAGTCTGTAAAATGATTTTTTTTGTTCTTAAGAAACTGCTGTGGAGGCAGAAAGAGGTAGTTCGAGGAAACTAAAGAAACCCCATGATGCAAAACGAAACACTGGTTCCATGAGGCAAACCCAAACAATCCGTAAGTAAAGAAAAGCTGACTGTGGCACCATCAGGATCATAAAAATGGCTGAGAATATTCAGGAATAGAGCGCAACCGAGAAAGGGGGGTTCTAGTCCGCTGCTAGATCTCTACCCGATCCCCTCGTGCCGATTTAAGAAAGGAAGAAGAAAAGACATTATACTAAATCCATGTACACAAACTGATGCGACCAAATATTTTTTATCCCTACTACTTGAATAAGTTTGTTGACTGTTTTTGAATTTCAAGGTTTAATTTCACACAGAGTTTGTTTTATTTATTAACCCTATCTTGAGGTTAAGAGTCTACTTTGTGGGTTTCTCTTTCTCATTTTACAGACTAACCTAAAATATTTTTTCATGAAATTGATCGCTTAATGTGGTAGTATTATTTATTAAATTACCATAACTGAAAACCGCACAAAGATTCCTTTGCATAAGGACCATAACTAAAACAATTTCTTTACCGCTGAGGGCACATAGGGAGCCATTTTCCCCTTCAACCACCCATTTGCCTTTTTTTCTCGAGAAGCACAATTCCATTCTGCTTTCAGTATTTCTGGAATTCATTTTAGCTAAATTGAGGACCATTGTCAGACTTCAATGTTAAGGGAAGACCATGGTGGCTAAAAGTATATTCTTCATTGTCAATTACTTTCTTACTGATGGTTGATGTCATGACCACATACTCATAATAACGACTGTAGTAGTCAACAATGACCGTAATGGAGTGGTCACAAAAGATCTACGACCAGGTCTTGACAAGGGCATTATTCTGGCAATGCTCTTGGCTTTAATGGCTTTGGCGGATTTGGAGGAGCAACCAGCTGACACTTATAGCAGGATTTGCAGAATTTTGCTGCTGCCTTATCCCATACAAGGCCACCGTACTTTGCTTCTCCGATTTTGATTTGTTCTGATAATGACTTGCTTGGTAGTACAGTGCGGGTGCATCTTTGGACTAGTTGCCCAATTACACACATTTCACCATCAGCTGGTGCATAAGCCTTGTATTCCTCTAATCGACCAGTTTTGATTGCCTTTCTCAGAGCTTTCAACTCTTCATCTACTTCAGATGTTCCTCAACTTCCGGTGTGATGATAGCCTCCCACGCAGGCGTGATTAGGGGTTCGTCATACGTTCCTTCCCTACTAACATCTGCTGCTGGCCGTTGAACGGAAGAGGTGTTTCCTTTCAGCAGACGTTCGTGGGAGAACGGAAGTTGCAAAGATTAGTTCTACAGAGTTGAAGGTGAAAATCATTCTGCAAATCTAGTAAAAAACACACAGACGTCTTTTTAAAAGAAAACTTATGAATAAAACCTTGATAGTGGAAGAGGATGTTCATAAGAATACATAAAGTTACCCAGTTCTTGTAATCTAATATCCGAAAATTTGATAGTTCTAATTCTTTTAAGATTGGGTATGAGTAATTGATTTAGGAACTATTTTGACTGTAGTTCTACGTCTTGCAAAGAAACGAGACTACGAAGATTGGATTTGTACATGCACAATAATACAATAATGACTATAAGGATAAACTAAACAGTAGAACAGAGTTCTTAAACAAAATTTAGACAAGACGCCTACATGGGCGTATCCATGGAATGCGCAAACAGTTAACACAAATTGTCCAGTTACAGTCAACTTCAAGTACAGGTAAACTTCGGAAAATGGCGAGAGATTACCAGGAAGATAAATCTGTAAACTTGAAGTTGTTTGTTGTAAAAACTCGTTATTAATGTTACTAAATTTGCAAATGCAAACGACAAAGCTCTATTAGCAGGTTATCAGGATACGGGATTTTTATTTTTTATTTTATGGAAGGAGATTTTATTCAAATCCTGCAGTTTTACCGGCAGCCTTAAATCATCCGAAAAACATATGACAAATCATAGTTCAACAACTTATCATCCTGGGCCCGGTTCCTCGAAAGACGATTAACTTAATCCAGGATTAGCGTAAACGTTTGTTTCACGTTTTCAACTTTTTGGTGAAATGTTCTTTTGCTTATTTTTGTTTTTCAAGATTGACGTCTTCTCATGTAAAGTTCTGCCGAAATCTGCGTTGAACAGCATTTGGGAGCAGAGAAATGAACTGCTTGGTTTATTTTAATCTGGGATTAGCGTTAATCGGCTTTTGAGGAACTGGGCCCTGGGCAAGTTGTTCAAAAGCCAAGTTTTAAAACGAGTTTTATTCTCTACTTCCAAATGCTGTTCAATGCTGATATTCTGTAAAACTTTACATGAGAAGTCAATCTTGAAAAACAAAAATAAGCAAAGGAAACTGTCACCAAAAAGTTGAAAACGTAAAACAAATGTTTACGCTAATCCTGGATTAAAGTAATCGGCTTTCGAACAACCGGGCCCTGCATTCGAAGTCCGGTTCCATAATCCTGGCTTATTTCCTTGCAAACTGTTTAAATCTGCCGTGGCGAAGACAAGAAGACAACTCTATTTCTCTCAATGCTCAAAAAGCTAAAAATAATTCCGTAATTTCGTGTTGTATACTCCAGTCCAAGGTTCTAATTTTACAATTCCATAATCTTGATTTCAGTATTAGAGTAACTTGGTACCAAACGTTCCACAATAACTTGAAATCTTGTTAAGAAAAAAGCTCAAATCCAGTAGTCCAGTCCGGGTTTACATCGCCAAAACTCTCTCTAACTCAGCAAAAGCTACAAGTAGTAAATAGTTCTCATAAACTACAAAAGTTCGTCATGATTCTACACTCGAGCTGGCTTCAAGGCTGACATGTTGATCATTTACAACTTCTTTTTCACCACAAGCTTAAGCCTGCACTCTGAGCTGCTGATAGCTTTCCAAGACCAATGTTTCTAAAGTTTATCCCCTTTCCAGCGGGGTTAGTATGTGGATGGGGGATACATACGACCAAAAATTTTATTTTAACGCTCAAAAATGCGAACTAAGCCAGGTACAGATTTTGCTAGCCTGCTTTATGCAAAACAAATGTTGACGCAAAAGTATATAAATTTTAATATGTAGTTTTTGAGGAGAGCAGAAGGAACTTCTAGGAAGTGTCGATCGAGAATAAAACAATTTGCCATCAGCGAAAAACATTTCGGGAGATTTTTGTTACGTTCACTCAGAGTTCAATTTTTCTATCGTACTTTTGGTCGTACAAGTAAAATCGCAAAATCGAAAGTGACATCGATTTTAGCGCCCACCTGTGATCAAGTTACCTTGCGTGTTTAATGCTGACAAGTCACGAAACAAAGGATGCACCTGTGTCAAAATTACGGCAAGACACCGGGTTTTTGTTTTAGTTTGCTTTTTTTTTTCTTTCAAGTGTTTAAATTTCGACAATTTAAAACAAAGATCACAATCGTTGATGCTAGTCCACGTGTCAGCTAAAGTTAACCTCCTCCGAATGAGGTTAGTACTTGGATGGGGGACTGCTGCAAGTCCCCGTGACTGCGATAGCTAATTCGGCATTTTTTATCTTGTTTGACCGTTGAAATCTATTTTCTTATTTTCTTTCTACGTCAAAACGGCGAACATACTGGTTCCCAAAAAATATTGGAGTATTCATTCAATGCAAAATACTTCTAATGAAGTATTCGTTGTACGCAAAATAGTGTTCACAGTGGAACACACAAGTACGAGGCAAGATCTAGAAATAACGTAGAGTATTATCCTTACCTTTAAAGCTTTCCATTCTCAAAGAAAAAGCATCTGCCCACTTTATCGAATAGTTTAATACTGAATCAATCATGGCGGGCGGAAAGATTCCACACTAAATCTTTGCTTTCACCAAGATTAACGGAAGTGTGTTACGGTGGCCGTGTGGTCTAACACGCTCGCAGATAATTGTGAAGGTTGGGAAAGAATATGAGTTCTCCTCGGGGTAAGGAAGTTTGGACTTACTGGAGGGAATAAATGTAAATTCACCCGATCGGAGATTAATTCAGTATCCGTGGGGTATGCACATTTGTGACTACCAACAAAAAAAAGACACCAGACCGGTTTTAAGACGTGGTATGGCTTCGGCATTCCACGTGAAAAATAACTGTACCTGAAATTAAATGCTATAGATTCAGAGATTTTGTAAGCCAATTGAGAAATACAGAGTTTCCCAAGAAAGATGTCAGTCAAGCACATCCCCAAGAAAGACTGTTCTACGACCTGTTCAATTCTTTAATAATTTTAGCAGATTTGCATTGAAAGATGACATCTTTTTCTCTCGAGGCTTAAATAGAATAAAGAATTAGTTTTCCGCAAGTTTAGTGTAAGTTTCTTTGCCTTGAACTAGGTAACCAAATAATTAGACGAAAGAGACTAGCATCGTCATATCAGCAGTTGCAAATAAAATCAGGTCTGGTATTTTGAATACATCACTGAAGTCATGAACATAGGATAAGAAAAATAAGGGAACGAGAATGGATCCTTTCGGAGCGCGGGTGCATATATCAATGGACGTTAAACCAAACAAATTTCGCCGACGTAATGGACAGCACCTTAGTATTCACGTTTATGAAGCAGAATTTTTTCTATCCACCGTAACAAAGGCCTTAGAATATAAATGGCATATTCACTGCCATC
>BLFP01004842.1:665082-702564 GCA_014634505.1 Montipora efflorescens | reverse complement strand
ATAATCCGCGCAAATGGCAACTTGAGCGTAGTTACAAAGGAGAGTATTTTGTTGACTTTTCAAACAAGCAGTGAACAGGTTTTCCACCACTTTTAATTTTTTCCTCCAAAAAATTCAACCTTGCCTATAATCCTGTATTAATTCATTAGCTAATAAACGGATTCGTGTAGTGGCGCAAGCGTGTATTTTGTTTCTGCGACAAATGTGTTTTCTCACGTTATAAAATGTTCGCTATTGTAGCTCGGGTGTTTCGGTATTCACACTTAGGTGTGTATAGTACACATGACTATTTGTAGTCAGGTATATGCAGACATTTCGCGCAGTTCAAGGTCACTGGTGGACGGCATCTCTCGTTACCTTTCTGTAAGGTTTCCTTTTTGACATTCGTACTTGTACGCTAATAGATGGTTTTCACTCACGTGACTTGACGGCCATTTTGGTGTACAAAACAATAGAAAATATTTGGGCATAATTTGCAAAAAAATAGAGTTCAGTCCCCAAGGGAGAGGATGTCTCTTGTTCAAGTACACCAGAATGGCCGCTGTGACGTCACATGAAAACCATGTATATGATATAATCAGTGCCGACTATCAAGGGTGTCAGGATGATGTTTGCTCATCCGAGAAGTATTGATACGAGCGTTATAATAAGCGTTTGTTGTAAGCTTTTTTAAGTTGAGGAATATTTTCTTGCCTCCAGAAATGTTGGTATTTACAGTATAGCTTTGCAGTCTCCGATGTACGCCGCCTGTATATTCTGTATTTTTATTGCCCTTGTGTTAACGCATCATGATAGCTGGCAATAAATGAGATGCCTATTAATTATTCCTGATCCTTGTCTGCGTCTGATGATATTTAGTATGAAAATGATTTTTTTTCGTTTCACTGAAGAGTGATTAGAGAACAACTAAAGTTTTGACAATTTGATTGGTCGACACGATGTTAAGTCCACAAGAAAACTGATAAATGACTGAACGAAATAAATGTATATACTTGAAGTACGGGTTATCGTGACACGAAAGAGGGAATTGATCCTCGTATTTGTCCTGTAATTTCGCTTTCATCTACGACCCGCACTTCGAATCTTCAACAATTATTCTACGAGGGAGCGCTGGATATGAAGTGATAGATAACCAACGAGGTGCGTGGCGCCGAGGCAGTTATAATCATTTTATATCCAGCAAGCCCGAGTAGAATAATTGTTTTATTAAAAGCTCCAGGATCAACAATTCTTGCATGTATTGTTGACTAAAGCATCGATTTCTGTCTCGGTCAATTCCGGTCCAAAACGGCTTTTGTCGGCCATCTTTTCTCAGAGCTGAAAAAATGTTTTTAGCTCGCTTTATTTCTGACGCGTTCCTTGGCCATATTAGGTACAGCAGGTATATGAACTGATAGCCTGTGCCCGGCGAGCCAATGAAAATGCTGGATATCTTATATCCGTAGTTCAGTTTTTAATAAATACATTTATTTCATTCATTCATCGAGTCTTTGACGTTTTTCCACTGAGTGGCTTGATAGCTCAGTTGGCAGAGCATTGCACCAGCATTGTCTTGGGTTCGGATCCCGTTCGAGCCAACTGAAGTTTTCAGGTGTGTGTAAGCGACAATTTCGTTTTTTTTTTTTTTTTTTTCAGTTAAGTGCCAGGGAGCACTTCTCTCTTTCATATCTTCACCGCACGCACGCACGCACGCAGTGAACATATCATTTTTATCTTTCACATGTGAGGATATAGGTGTTGTCATGGTAACCAAGACGATTAGCCAATAAAAAGCGAGCTTTCTCTTCATTGTAAGATACTTTTGTGCTTCATTATAATTCTTCTCTACTACATTAACATTTTTATTGCAAAAATTGACATCATCATAACTTTCATATCTTGTTGTTTCCACTTACACAACATGCGTGTTTTAGCGGTTGGTGACCACTTTTTCATCATTTCGAAACTGCATAAAACAAGTTGTTTTAAATCTAGACATTTCATCAATATCTATATAATAAACAGAACATTACATGGCCGCTCGGGGATACGAATTTTATCTTCTCGTGCTGAAAGTATCTCTCACGAGTGAGCGAAGCTCACTCGTGAGAGATACTTGCAGCACTCGAAGATAAATTTCGTATCCTTGCGCGGCCATGTAATATCCTCTATTTCGTCATCCCAAATGTGATCTCATTGACCTTTCTTATCAGATGTAATTGGAATACCAGAGAACTGTCTAATTGTACCCTCGTTATCAACAACAAAGACATTTCTGTTTTATTGGGTTCCACAAAAGATCATTAGTTCTTCTCAGCATGGGGTTCACTTTTAAGTTTTTTTCTATCGCTCAGATATAGTACGCGCTCTTTGATTGGGCAATTATGTGAGCTTTATTCCACAGTATACCGGTTTGTTAATGTTGCTCTGGAAGTGTAACAGATATCTTCGTAACCTTGTTTGTATTGGGCGGTGCTGTAAGTTACGGCTGCCTGTGTTTTCTGTTCTCTTTATGTCTCTTTGTGGGGAATTTAGGAGCCGTGACCAACAGCTCCTCCGCCAGCGAACTCGGATAGTGGGGAATTTAAGAAATGACGACGGCTACGGCTAATAATATGATTGGTTAAAAGAGGAAAAATAATCGTGCTGCACGTGCGGCAAGCATTTTAATGCTGTACTCTGCATAAAAACAACTTAAAATCACTGAATTTGAGGTTTTTTAAAACAATTTCAACGACAGCGTGAGCGTACATTACATTTAGAAGAGACGTTTTCGTCGCTGTAGTAGATCTTAAAGTCCCTAGTAAAAGGTTTACACCGGTCAAATCGGAAGAGATTTCAATAAATGGTGCCATTCTGCAAGGGAAGAAAGACAGTTACTGTCGTTTGAATTCGATGATGTAGAGGTAGTAAAAAGGCCAAATCGGTTGAGGAAATAACAAATTCGACCATGTGACGAGGAGAGAAAGATTCAGATGGAAATGACCGAAAGCGAGAATTCACCATTTCTACAATTTCATTCGTAGCAGTATAGCAGGACAATTGTCAGCTGAAACTAGTGTCGACATGCCCTAGTTCCTACGAGTCTCCTATATCTCAGTGGTAGAGGAGCCGAACTAGTTACGGGAAGGAAGATTCCTTTAGAAATGACCAAAAGCGAGAATACGCCATTCCGGCAATCTCATTCCTTTCAGTATACTGTAAGAGGACAATTGTCAACTGAGATTAGTGCCATGCCCTCGTTCCCATGAGTCTCCTATAGCTCAGTGGTAGAGCATCCGAACTAGTCATCGGAAGGAAGGTCGTGCGTTCGTCTTCTATAAAGGAACACTAGGATTTTTTTCGAGTATCCCCGAGTGATCATCAAAAAATATCCCTCTTATCTTGTAGTCATTTTTTTTTTGTTAGAAAGGTGACCTTTGAGGGCATGTATACATGGACGTGGGGTAACCCACCTGTCTACATAAACTCTGCCTTACGTTTACATGATAGGTGAGGTAACCCACAAAGGCGGGTTGCCCGGTCTTTCAGACCAGATAACCCGCCCAGCCGGGGTCGCGTTTCGCCATGTAAACACTTGAAGGTGGGGTAACCCGCCAACCCCGTCGGCTCGTGTCACGATAAGCTACCTTTAGCGGAGGCGTTGCAGCATTAAAAGGGTTGATAAGAAACCACACCAATGAAAAGTTGAAGCAAGAGTAGCTAGTAACACCAACAAAAACAACCTGTTTCAAAACAACTTGTTTTAGAACAACCTGTTTTATTAAAGACGACGGGTTTTAAGCTAATATAGCTTATGGGGCCGTGTAAAAAATTTTAATAGGATAATAAAAAATTAAAATATACAAAAAAAGATGAATAAAATTAAAAAAAAAAAAAGAAAAAACGAAATCGCTGTCAATTTGGGAACCAATTTGCGGTGCCTCTAAACTAAAGTTCAAGTTTCTGAGGGCGAGAGACGTTTTGTCCTTTTAGCATAATCTCTGGCGCTGACAGCAGATCGTTCTGAAAGATTCCAACAGTGGATCCTCTGTATGATATAGAGTTTATCATATCATAAGTTTCAAAACGTTGTACGCTAACACGATGTTGATGACGAAGTCACACTTAGACTCTTTCGTTTGGAAAAAATGTTCCTAGCAGGTTGAAGTTGTGTGATCATAAATCTTATAAATTAAGGTGGCTATTTTGACCTTGTAAGTGTCGAATAAAGAGCCCCACTTAGCTTTCGGTAGATCGCTTGTGTATAAGGCGAAGAGTATGGGCCCCAGTACGGAGCCCTGTGGCATGCCGTGCCACTTTGGAATTCTCAGAGGGTACACCATTAATTACAGTGTACTGTTCCCATCCAGAAAGATAATCTCTTAATTAGCCATGCCAGTAAGTTTCCCGTAATGTCGAAATTGTGCTCTAGCTTGAGAAGAAGGTTTGGGTTTGAAACGCAATCAAACGCCTTCTGAAAGTCTATGAATACGGTACCCACAACTAATATCAATTGCTCGTCGCCAAGTTTCAGGCAGATGTAATGAGGAGTAAGTAATAGCTCTGTCGATCTCTCTTTTTGGTTGTCCGAGATGAGCGCTTCGGTCTCCGAGAAAACATGTTTCACAATTATGTCCGCTGCACATGATTATCTTGCTGGGTACACTTAGCAAGGAGAGGGAGCGATAATTTCCTATTTCTGTAGGAACATGGGAAAAGTTACAAGGACATACAAAAGCGATCTACCAATGGAAAATAGGGTGCTTCGTTTTCGAGTTGTGAGTTCTTCGTTTTCGACCTGCGGTGCTTCGTTTTCTAGTGTTGAGTGCTTTGTTTTCGACTTGGGGTCCTTCGTTTTCGATCTTTTGGGTGCTTCCTGCTTAGTTCCTCGTTTTCGATACTACCCATTCAGTGGTGACTGGCGCACGCACGCAGTAAATCCACCGCTTATTCCTTAACTTATTTGCAGTGGTGTTTATTATTCCTGCTCAACTGGTTGTAAAGAGAAACATTGCAAGGTAATTAGTAATCTATACTACCCTCTATTCTTTCCTTGTACATCGAGAAAGTAAGGGAATGATGTATCTTGAGTTTTTCCTAGATGGATATATTTTTAGTTTTCTTATCGGCTGAGATTCGAAATGAAGGGAGTTACGAAGCAAATGTTTAGTTAGAATGAGTAGGAATTCCTGACAAAAAATGTCTGTCGATTATACAGAATCTAAGTCACAAACAACAAAGATAAACTATAAAAAGCTGTTGGGTTGAACAGTTTTAAAAACACGATTTCCAATCCACTTTAGTCTTCCTCAGTTTGGCCTTTGCCCTGCCTCCTTTAATTTGTATTTGATGTTTTATTTAAACCTTCCTTCAATGTTTTAAGTAGATACAATGTATTTTTATTTTTCGCTCGATTTGGTATCCAGTTCATAGTTGCTAAATTTGGCTAATTATAAAATTCGTAACACAGTCGCTTTAAAGCTGAGCAAGGGTAGAGCCTTATGTATTTTCGTTTTCCTTAACGCCATGAACGTCAAAGGAATAAGACATCAGTAGTTCGGAGCAACGGAACAATTAACTATTTGGGTAACAATCACTTGATCTCTTTCCGTGCTGACTAGCGTCATTACATGTAACTTGCACAGTTTGTTCGACTATGAAATTACTTCTTGTTCTATATCCCTGTTCCATTTGTTAACTGATTTCCGGCTGTTGAACTTTGCAGTTTTCATCTCGGCCAGATCTACTAAGATTTGTGTTAAGAAATTTAACACTTTTCCTACAAGATAATGTTTCACCCAAGAGACTTATGTATGATTACATAGGATGGCACAATCGGTTAGTGTGCGGCCTTGGTGCAAGAGGTCCTGAGTGCGATTCCCGGATCTCGCATCCTTGTTTCGACTTCTTTCCTTTCCGTGTAGCTAAGTAGCTTTAAATACCCGTAAAACGGAGCACTGATGGCGAGGGGGAAGTAAAATTAGCGCACGGTCGACCTCAGGTTTGTCAGTAAGTATGGGTTATTGACCAAGCGTGAGGTCAAGATGACTGGATATTGGCCAAGTTCTTTTTTTGCGTGTTTATGGACCGAGACGAAGTCGAGGTCCATAAACACGCAAAAAAAGAACGAGGCCAATATCCAGTCATCTTGACCGAACAATCTTGGTCAATAAAGGATTTATTATATGACTTAAAACACCAAAAAATGATCTTTGATCTTGCGGGACCAAGCGAGAAATCCCGAGCGGGCAGTATCGCTCCATCTTGCCCGCTCGGGTAGCCAATCAGAGCGCGCGATTTGGTTCATCTTGCCCGCTCACGGAGCTAGTCATATAATAATTAAAGTTACTGTTACGAGTTATCGACGTTAAATAAGGTCGCTTTACTTTACTTTACTTTACTTTACTTTACTTTACTTTTAGACCTGATAAAGGAATAACCTGTAAAATTAAGATGTCATAGTCACAAAGCCATTCCTTGACCTCACTCGAAACTTTTGCTTTTAAAAAACATCCGTTTCGACCAATACTGCTCCTTCTCGCCTTATCTTATGAATATATGAGTTATGGCGGCTGATGGCGGTTCCGATTACATATGATAACATATTTTTTTCTCCTTTAACGTAGTTTAAAAGCCCTGAAGTTAACCAAGAATCCTGGACAAAAATATGAAGACATTCATAACCTCCTGGTCCCACATCTAAAACACTATTGTTGCATGAATTAAATCATATTGGGGAGCACGAGACATTTTTGAGCCGCAGAAGGAGATCGGAAGTGAACATTTCTCACTGGCAAAACATTAGTTTCTTACGGGTAAGATACTAGGCAATACAAATGTCAAGGCAAATTATAGGGAAAAGCTGAACAAATTACGACATGTCGGACCCCATAGTATTCAAGTTTATGAATCCGAATTTTGTGATACACGCTAACAAAGACCTCAGAAAGATTAAAAAATCACACACCTATGACATGTTCAACACCATCAAGGGCAACAAAATTTTCTGTTTTACAGGTGAATCAATGCTGAAGAAGTAAGTGATTCTTCATAAAAGCAACCCGTCTGTTACGTAAAAAGTCATACGCAATGTTGTGAAAACACAAACTTAGTGAAATGTAATGTTAATGTGATTTATTATATAGATGCTGATGAAGTACTAGGATTTCCTTTTTCTAACGAATCATATCTTCACCTCGCGCTGTGAAGATATAGTTTTAAGGATGTAGGTGTCGTCATAGTAACTAACAGGATTAGCCAATAAATTTCGAGCTTCCTCTTCCCTGAAAAATACTTTTGTGCTGTAATACATGTACTAGTAATAGTTGAGACTGTAGCTGTCCCCGCTGTTAAGTTTATTTCCGCGCAGAATTCAATGTGTCCAGGGCCCCGTTTTACAAACGCAGCAATCAATGTTTAAGCAGGGAGAAAACAAATCTGTACTGAATATGAAAAGGTCGTTGTGAGTAAATGGTTTGATCATGGCGGACAAGATGGTGAACCATTCGAAACAGAGACTTAAGGAAACGCAAGGTCAGTTTTTACCGCAACGCGGCAACCGTTTTTTCAAAAATGTAACATACTACGAGGGGTGAAGTTTTTTAGTCTTGAGTAACGTTAATAACAACTGATGTTGCACAGTTTAATGTCAATGCTTTATTTAGATGTCCTTGATCTGGATTATGGGAATAAATGACGAAATAAATAGTAAGAAACATGAAATGTTAAAATCTGACCGGATGAAGGAACTGAAACTGTGCCACGGTATTATTAATGATAGGTACATCGACTGACGGAAAATTTGTGTAGCAAATTTTTCTGGTAACAAAATTAGAATTCGGAAATGCTGAGAGTATCCCCAACGATGCAGCTACCAATAACATGATTTTTCATAATTAAGAGTTTCTTATATTGCGATAATTATAATTTATTCGAAAGTTGGTTCTTTCTAAACAACAACCTCTTCAGGACACAATACTGTCGCGAGCCTTAATATGCTAATTTTTGCGGGAACAACACGGATCGTTTGCGTCGTAAAAGCGTTAAGAACCACTAATGTTTACGTGTATCGTCAATCGTTTCCTAATAACACTTGCTAGTCGGCCGTAGACTGAGAGAGTTTTTTAATCTCTCAACAGTGATTTGTGCCTGTGACAAATCGTTTCCCGAAAAAACTTCCCCTTTTTTAGAGATTCAATACTTCAGTAGTTCTCCCTTGTAGAGATTCCCTATTTTAGTAATTCCCCGTTCCCCAATACCCGTTCCCATTCACCGTTCATTATTTTAGAACAAGCCATTTAGTTACCCCTTCTTGTGTTGAAGGCAGAGTTGTAAGATGCGCTACAGTTTTGTTCGGTGGGTGTTAAATATGGCGTTTAAGGCGCCTTTCGTGAAGCCTAAAATTTTGGATTACTCTGGTCAAAGCAATCTTCCAATGGAAAAATAGGGTGCTTCGTTTTCGAGTTGTCAGTGTTTCGTTTTCTTGTTTTGAGCGCTTTCTTTTCGACTTAGGGTCCTTCGTTTTCGATCTTTTGGGTGATTCCTGCTTAGTTCCTCGTTTTCAAGTGCTTCGTTTTCGATACTACCCATTCAGTTGTGACTGACGCACCCACGCAAAAAATCAACCACTTATCCCTTAACTTATTTGCAGTGGTGTTCATTATTGCTGCTGAACTGGTTGTAAAGAGGGACATTGTCAAGGTAATCAGTAATATTAGCTTGGTGCAAGGGTGTAATAGATAATTATTTGTTTGTTGTTTGATCGACGTATACTACCCGCTATTCTTTCCTTATACAATGAGAAAGTATGGAAATGATGTGTCTTGTTTCTTTTCCTGAATGGAGAAGGTTTTAGTTTTCTTATGGACTGAGATCAGGAAATGGGCTCCTGCTGAGATTCAAAATGGAGGGAGTTACGAAGCAAATGATGAGTAAAAATGAGTAAGAATTCGTGACAAAAAATGTCTGTCGAGCGTACGGAATTTAAGTTACAAACAAAGAAGGTAATTTTTTTTGAAAAGCTGTAGGGGTTAAATAGTTTCAAAAAACCCACATTCCAATTGATTTTAATCTTCTTCAGTTTTGCCTTTGCCCTACCTCCTTTAAATTTGTATTTGATGTTTTATTCAAACCTTCCTTCACTGTTTTAAGTAGCCGGTTATTTTCACGTTTTTCTTGATTTGGTTGCCTGTTCCCAGGCGCTAAATTTAACTAATTACAGATTTCGTAACACCTTCCCTTTGAAGGTAAGCGAGGTTACAGCCTTATATTTTTTCGTTCCCATAACGACCTGAACCGCATAGGAATAAGCCATCAGTAGTTCGGAGCAATGGAACAATTAACTATTTGGGTAACAATCACTTGATCTTTTTCCGTGTTGAACTGATTCATTGATTTGCAGTTTGATCAAGGTTGAAATGACTTTTTGTTCTTCCTGTTCCATTTGTTACTTCTCTTAAGAACTTTTTAGTTTTACGCTCCAATTCTACTCAGATAAATTGGTGTTCAGAAAGTTAACACTTTTCCCACAGGATGTTTTACCGAGCGACGTGATAATGGAATAACCATGTAAAATTGAAATTTCAGTCTCACAAAGCCATTGCTTCACCTCCACGAAACTTTTGCTTTTGAAAAGGATCCGTTTGGACCAACTCCTTGCTCCGTATGGCCTTATCTTATGAATATATGACTCATGCGATGCAAACCAGCTCCGATTACATATGTCTTGTTTTTTTTTTCTTTTAATGTCATTTAAAAGCCCTGAAAGTAACCAAGAATCAGCTCCCTCAATATTTTAAAGTTAGAAATGGCAGACCATTGAATAAGAAAATTCCAGTTAAAACAAGCAGGTGTTTCTTTTAAATCAAGGTCTTAAGACTTGGGTCACTTATGTTTGGTTAATATAGTTTTGTTCGCCAAAGAAAAAAAAAAGACCTGATTTTTTGGTCACAGTGGCAGTTCAATAACAATGAGCAAGGTATTTTATGCGTAATGAACCAGTTTTGATCCCTATTCTCTTGTTTCCTGTTGTTTTCTCCATACCTCGTTTATATTAAAGCAAGGAAGTATGACGGTATTGTTTTTGTGTTTATTTTGGAAAGCGGTCACCGTCATTCATTTGTGACTGAAGCACACACCAAAAGAATCTACCGATATTACCTATCCATTAATTTATTTGTAGCTGGATTCCTTGTTGATGCTCACCCTGTTCCAACGAGAGTATTGCAAGGTATTTGAATATTCTAGCCTACTGGGTATTGTATATAGTTATTTATTAGATAGAACTATCCTGCCTTCTATTCTTTGCTTGTACATCGAGAAAATAAGTTAATTAAGTCTTTTATGGTAAGGTGAAGTGAAGGTGTTTGAGCCTTCTGGGCCACCGTAAAGGAAGAAATTTGAAAGGAGAACTGAAAGCCAAAATCAGCTTTTTTTCCAAATTTTTTTTGGAAAGCCTAACATAAGTAAAGTTAAATTTGTGTAATTATTTCTTCTCGTTTCCTGTTTTTTTTTTTTTTGCGAGAAAATTACGTTGGAAGTTGGGCTTTTTCCGCTTGGTCTTTTCAGTGCGGGCTCAAAAACTAAATCAGCAGCCTGCTATGAAATATGACTGGGGAACAGAGATTTTTAATCAAGAGAAACAAGGTAACACAAGTGCTGCTGTGGATATTTTCTTTGCTATTTTGCTGTTTCTTCGCAGACTCAATATTCACGACAAACATCAGTGTAAAAACTGCTTCTATATGGGGCGCTCTCGCATGTCTTCCCCACATCATACGTCATAAGCTGCAAAAATGACCGCTGACTCCTCCATTCGGATCCGCAATGTTGATGGCCCAAAATCGGAATAAAAACATTTTTTTTTTAGGTGGAAAAACGACGCATATGCCAGAAAAAAAGTTAAAGACATTATTGTGCACGGCCTAAAGTGTAAGTAAAAAATACTTTTTTTTTGCCTTCATTTCCCTCTTAAGCGTCGAGTCGTTCTCGCGCTGGAGCACTAATTGGGGATACTGTAAACTGAAATTAAGAATCAACGCAAATCAAGTCAAGTGTTGGTTTTTGAGGAGAGGGGAAAACCGGAGTACCCGGAGAAAAACTTCTCGGTGCCGAGTCTGGAATCCAACGCTTTCTGAAAGGACGGTTTTCTTTTCACAGAACTAACTGGCTAGACCAGGTATTTCGAAGAACTAACTCTACAACGCCTTTTTCGAGGATGATAAGATACTCCTCCAGAAGAATGCAAGGAATTATCATGCAAGTGCTCCTTCAAATAGTCCCCCATTTTACAGTTGTGTGCTTAGTTACCTGGAATGTGAGTGAAAGTGAGGCTGGAGTTGACCTTGTTTTGATAGAAACCGCACTGCTTCTCTTATGTAAATTATCACTAATTAGCATGACAACAACATCATTAACATGAGAAAAGGAGGTAGGTGTGTATCACATAACAAGGTCAACATCAGCCTCACTTTCATTCAAAGGCCACGTAATTAAGTACACAACTGTAAAGAGGTCTATTGTTGCATTTTCTTTGCAAACTGACTGGTTTGGCCAGGCAGTTCTGGCGAAAGGAAAGTTTTCTTACCAGGTTAGATTCAAGATCGAGGGTTTGCCTCTTATGGCAATGTGTCTGTAATATGTCATAAAATGTTATCTGTCGTTTTTTTTTTTTTTAATCCCCAGTCCCTTTTTTCTCGCGCTAGAAATATCTTTTAGAGTAATTAATCAGTCATGCCTGAATGAATTCGAACAAAAGTAGAGCGTGCTTTGACCCCGTTTATAGAGTGTTCTCTCGTGACGTCACGGTGGCCATGTTGGTGTATCCAACTAATCCTCCGGGAATTGAGCTCTTCTGTCATGCAAACGTCTTCTTTTGTTTCGGTGAGAAAAAAGGTTACTGATCACGTGAGTGAAAACACTCTACCGTGCGTCTTCTTGTTTAAGTTTCAAACAACAAACGGATAACCTTTGGTAATCTGTTTGGCTGAACAGTTTTCAAAAACGCAAATTTCAATCCAATGCATTTTAATCTTCTTCAGTTTCTCCCTTGCCCCGCTTCCCTTAAATTTGTATTTGATGTTTTATTCAAACCTTCCTTCAATGTTTTAAGTAATTATTTTTACGTCTCCCCTGATTTGGTTGCCAGTTCGAAGTCGCTAAATTTGGCTAATTATAAAATTCGTAACATATCCCCTTTAAAGCTAAGCAAGGTTAGAGCCTTATAAGTTTTCATTCCCATAGCGACCTGAACCTGATAGGAATAATCCATCAGATGATTGGAACAACGGAGCAATTAGCGATTTGAGTGACAATCACTTGATCTCGTTCCGTGTTGAACTGTGCAATAAATTATTTTTGTTGTTCTTCTTGTTCCATGTGTTACTTTTCTTTAATCACTAAAGCAAGAAAAAATAACTTTAAACCCCAGAACATAATGTTTGCAATAAAAATTGTCCGAACGTTTTGCAATGGAAGCGTATCTGAATAAATGCATTTCAAAAACGTTTGTTTTTGTGTTCAAATTTGCCGGCGTCGCCATCTTGATTGAATGAATGGTGACTTGTCGTGGTTGCCTTATTAGGAACTTTTAGATCTACGACGCGGTGATCAGCGTGAACACCACAAAACAGGAATATCAGTGGCTATTAAATTCTCACCTCTGATAATGCATTTCGCGTGCTCTGATTGGTTCACGCAATCTCGGTTATCAGCTCATATACCTTAGTTTGACCTAATATGGTAAATGATTGCGCTAATGATTGCTTGTTGCTAAGCTAATGTTTTTTCCGCCGGAAAGCGAAATTTCTCTTTGAATAAAGCCAAAAAAGAAAAAAAAAAGCCTTTTTGTCGAAAGTTTAGATCAATTCCGACGTTTAAAATACGCGAAAAGTCAAGAAATGTTTTTGTGATAAACCTACCTCTGTTTGACCTCAAGGTATTACAGATTATTGCATCTTCATCAAGTTTTTTCGATTTCGCTCGGATTTTCTCGCTTTTTTCGCTGGTATTTCGTACTTACAAACTTTTGGAGTTTAAGGAATTTAATAAAACAATTATTCCATTTGCGCTTGTTGGATATGAGACTGGTTATAGCCATCTCATACCCAACGCGCGCTCATGGAATAATTGTTAATTAAAAGAGGAAAAATGATCGTGCTGCACTTGCGGCATGCATTTTAGCATATATTTTTGCGGTACTCTGCTCAAAACCGACGTGAAATCACCAAATTTGAGGTTTTCACGACAACGTGAGCGTATAAATGTACCTGTCATTCTAATGTTTTTACTCTGAAACCCCACGTATCAATTTACTTTTAGGATACTTCTCTCACATTGAACGACGTAAAGGAGATGGAATAATCACGAAAGATTTATGACAGTGTAGAGTATATTTTGAGGTGACGTTTTTGTTGACGTCGCCGTCGTAGATCGTAAAGCCTTACAAACAATAAGGGAAACCGCAACACGTGACAATTATTTAAGATGGCGGCGCCCGGGAAATTTAAAGTGAAAATAAGTGATTCTGAAGTTCATTTCGTTCGATCCAAAAACGTTTTTGGAGAAAATTGTCAAGCAAATTTGATTGCAAACATTATTTTGTTAGGTTTAAAATTATTCATTAGTCGGAGTGGAGGTTCCCTTTAAGACTTGTTACGTTTTCTACTCCAGGTTTACTCAGATTTTTGTTAAGAAAGTTAACACTTTTCCTACAAGATAATGTATTACGGAAAGATTTGATAATAGAATAACCATATCAAATTAAAATTTCAGAGTCACGAAGCCATTGCTTGACCTCACACGAAACTTTTGCCGTTTTGAAAAGCATCCGTTTAGACCAACACTGGTAAGTCGTTTATTGCTACTTAGGCCCGTTTCAAACGTCGAACTTTTCATGTGCCGAATCTAATGCAAATGAGCGAAAACAATAGATTTTCTCATTTGCATTAGATTCGGCACATGAAAAGTTCGACGTTTGAAACGGGCCTTAGAAAACCATCGTTATTTTATACAAAATGTGCCCTTAAGTATTTGGATTAAATTTACATTTATTTACCTTTATTTTATACTGTCATTTAAAATACAAATGAACAAAATCGCCTTTATCGCCTGAGGAATGTTTTTAATACGTTCAAAATTCTGGTTAATCTCAGCCACAACGTTCTTACAAAGAAGGTTCTTATAAAAAGAGCGTATGCCTTGTTTTTATTTTTTCTCTTTTAATGTATTTTAAAAGCCCTGAAGTTAACCAAGAATGCTGGACAAAAATGTTAAGACATTCATAATTTCTGGTCCACATCTGAAAAAATATTGTCGCATGAATTAAATCATATCAGGGAGTTTAAAGCAGGAGTCGGTTTTGAGCCACAGAAGGAGACCAGAAGTGAACAATTTTCTCATGCCACGATAGAAGTCTCTTATAGATTTTTAAAGCAAGCTTCTCTAATGGAGAAAAGATACTGGGCCATTCAAATGCCAAGACAAATAAAAAGGGATAACATTTCCCTTTCGGTTGCTGTCCGTGACTCAAAAACCGTCACGTGGTTAAGTTTCCTAATCAAGGGACTTTAAGATTGATGTACATTGTGAAAAATGTATAGTTTCGCACTACCGTTACCTCTTTCGCGATAGATCCATCTCGTTCAGGTCGCACGACGTGATCGAAGTATCCTAAAAGTAATTTGGTGGTTTAAGAGTACAAATATTATGGGATAAACGGCGCACATTTGCATGCTTACGTTGTCATCAAAACCCAGGCAAATTTAATGCAGTTTTCACGTCGTTGTTATGCAGATCACTGCAAAGATATTTGCGAAAAGCGTGCCACACGTGTAGCGCGATTTTTCCCCTCCTTCAACCAATGATATTAATGTTTTGTGAAGTTGTCGTTGCCGTGCCGTTGAAGTGACGTTTTCGTCGCCGTAGCGGTCGTGGTTTCCTAAACTCCCTAAGATCTATGACGCCGACGTCGACGTAAACGTCACTTCAAAATACAACTTTGCAATATCATAAGTCTTTCGCAATTATTCCATGTCGTTCACGTCGTACAATGTGGACGAAGTATCCTAAAAATAAAAAAATACGAGCCGCTTCAGAGTAAAGATAGACAATGAAAGATTCTCAAGCTCTCGTTGTCAAACCTCAAATTTGGTGATTTCACATCGTTGTTTTGAAGAGTACCGCAAAAATATATGCTAAAGTGCGGGTTATAGATGAAATGAAGAAGTGATCCTCGCACTTTGTAATGGTATTTTGGGGTGAGTCAGGAAGATCTTCTATAGAATTGCCATCTAAAAACTAAAAGTTATCAAGTGATTAAGTGAAACCGACGACATCCATTCGATTAAGGGCATAGATAAAGACTAGGTTATTATTCCAACACAAAGTCCTTGTGTCTCTCTAGGTAGTCTTGGCTGACTCTAGGGTCCGTTACACCTTGGCTTAGCGGGAAGGACTGACGTGCGTGGCATGCTAGGCACTGTTGGGGCCTAAAAAAAATTAATACCTGGAGGCTCTGCCCCGACGTCCGAGCCCTTATCCTTTATATACAATTTCTGACAGAAAAGATACTCCTTTCGTATACCTTCCAATGGCAAATGGTACCCCTTTCGTATACCTTCTTCTCGAAAATAATGCAAGACCCTTTTAAATATCCAAATTACAGATTTCCCTACCCTTTCATATACTTCGAATTGTGAAATCCCTACCCTTTCGTATACCTAAAGCGTGAAAACGGTACCCCTTTCGGGCGGAGCCTCCCCGTATAGGCCATTATAGGGAATACCCCTCCCCCCCGGATAGAAACTGCCACGTCCCTATTCTCCGCACTTGCTTGTGCTAAATGGTGCATTCTTGGTCAGAAGGGGTATTGCTGTGGTTAGTTCAACCATAGCTTGATTGGTGTTGTGGCATGTGCTGTAGTCTTCTCCGCTCTTACTAGTGATGCTTCTAGAGTAAGGGTGAAACCATCTGCCATAAACTTTTTTTACATGGGAGGTATTTCTCGAGTATTGAGTCCAACTTGGATCTTCATCCACAACAATACTGTTGGTCATCTTGCTGATATCTTGGAATATTGTTGGGTTAAATGGGGGTGGAAAACGTATTGTTTTTCTCTTGTCTCACCAGTACTTGATCACCCACTTGAATACCTTATCTCCATGTTCTTTGGTCTTTGGTTTTACATCTGCATCTCTGTCCTGAATTTCTAGGTGTATAAGTGACAATCAGCATGCAATTCCGGCAACTACTCTGTCTTCTTCCTCAGTTGAACAACAATTCGAGTTGGCTTTTGCCAGTCATGTTATGATCTGTGCTACTTAATGAATTGCTGTTTAAAAAACGAGCAGCTGTGTTTTATCGATGAAGGGGTAGTTTCTAAAGAAACTGTGGTGCTGCGTCGGTGGGGAAGTAGTATACAAAAATTTGGTTTTATCAACGGAGTTGATAATGTAAATTGGCCACCGTACAGAGATTCTAAAAGCTGACGTTTCGAGCGTTAGCCCTTCGTCAGAGCGAATGGAGGGATTATGGGTTACGTGTAATTTTTATAGCAGAGTAGGAGCTATGCTATTGGTGGTAACATGACAACGTGAAAAATAGGAATATATTAGTTAAATGAAAAGCGTTCGTTAGTACCGTGAGGATTCATCTTTCAAATCGGCACCCTTAATGCTCACGGTATTAACGAACGCTTTTCATTTAACTAATATATAAGTTCCTATTTTTCACGTTGCCATGTTACCACCAATAGCGTAGCTCCTACTCTACTATAAAAATTACACGTAACCCATAATCCCTCCATTGGCTCTGACGAAGGGCTAACGCTCGAAACGTCAGCTTTTAGAATCTCTGTACGGTGGCCAATTTACATTATCAACTCCGTTGATAAAACCAAATTTTTGTGTTTTATCGAGTTTAAAAACTCGAGGCATAGCCGAGTCTTTATAGACCCAATAAAATAAAGGTTCAAATTGTGAGAGGAAGATACGGTAAAAGTCCTTGTAAAAGGCGCACCTTTTTTCTCAAAATTCAAATAAAAAATCGAGGTTGCGGCTTATCTACGGAAACACCTGAGAGGTCAAACTTCTCAAGATTTTACTGAATAAACATATAACAAACTGAAAGCATGTTGTTTCTGATCATTGCCTTTTTCATGAGTGGTTGCTCCTGAACGCTTATTGCGTTCATTTGCGCTTCTTGTTCTCCAAGAGTTCTTTGAAGCGATTGATTTTCTATCACTTTACTCAAACAACTGAACACCAACCTACAGGATATCTCCATTCCTTCACAAAGCTGTTTGACGCCTGCTTTCAGTCACTTTCACGGATATCTTTCCACCACGTGTGAAAATACCAAGATATTCGCAAGTACTCGCGAGCCAAATGGCCGACCGTTTTATAGTGATGCCCAGACTCCTCTCCGCATTTCAAAGCTTGGCTGCTAAGCACCTTTGCGTATTCAAAAGCGTTTCGAAGTGATATAAAAACAGATGTTGAAAAAAATCGCATGGAGAGAGCATCTTAAGTTTTTTTTATAATAAGCTTACAAGACAAAGGTATGAAAATTACGACATTTTTTTAATTTCCAAGTTTCGATGTTACGAACATCATCGTCAGTTACAGAATATTTGAAAAACCGTAAGGACTATATAACAACCAGGCGAAACATGCATAATTAATTATGATTAAGTGACAAGAATTACATATTTGAGTGATTTACAGAGTGTTTGAAAGAATGTAGAGCCTAAAGCGTAAGTGTCGCGTAAGTCTCGCGTAAGTGTCAGGTTGACGTGATGAACTTGTTGGTTTAAATTAGGCTTTTTCCAATTTATATGCATAGCCTCCTTGAGTTTATGCAATATGGCCTCTACGATACTTGTCGGTCACCCATCCAGATACTAACCCCGCCCGACATGATATGTGACCCCGTGGCCGAGCGGTTAGGAATTGCGGAATTGAATGCTCGGGTTTGGGAAAGGCGACTTTACCATACGGAGTATTAATAATTTCCCCGAATGTCCGTAGGTAGGGTTTAATTCAATATCCGCGGGGTATGCACATTTGTGACTAGCAACAAAAAAAAAAAAAGGAAGAAACAAATTGTCTGGTTATATGAATCGGTGCCCTCACGGGCCCAAGTAATTATGACAATAACGGTAAATGATGTTTTTAGATAGCGTTCTCGAAGCCTTACTCGTCTCCCTATTTCAAAGCGGGTACCATACAGTTTGATAAATCTGAAGGCTATTCTAAGGATTTAGTTTTGTTTCTTTCGTGTTTCCATTGCAAAAAAGGGAAGTATGCATCAGTTTAAACCGCTTTTCTTCTGCCACAAGCGTTCTAGCGCTTAGAAGTTGATTGAAATTGCGGAGAATAGTTCTACAGACTTGAGTCTTGAGTGTGAGGCTCTTGAGTGAGGCTCCAACACGTAGCTAAGTAGCCTGACTTCTGGCTGTTATACACAATAGTGGTCTCATTCACACAGAAGCCCTTCAAGCTAATCCTGCCAAGCCGACCACATGCTGGAAAGGTCAGACCACAACACCGGGAACACTGTCCCCTACTCTTTTCGAATAGTGTGTGGGATCTTTAACGTCCCACAGAGTTAATGAAAAGGGGCTGTGAGACGGGACCTCCGGCTTATCGTCCTTATCCGAGAAGACTAGAGAGTCTAACCATTTGCAGATGTAATTACAAAGGCAGCACTTTCTCCTCAGTTATTTAAAGACCCTGAGTGTTGGTCCGGCCGGAGTTGAGCTCACAACCTCCCGCGTGACAGCCCGGTGCTCAACCAACTGAGCCACCGGTGCGCGGTTTAACCGCCATTAACATACGCACCCGCGCTCCTGGAGTAGAAGGTGAAAATCATTCTTCAAATCTAGTGAAAAAGTCATAGACGTGGTTTTCAATAGAAAACTATGAATAAAGCCTTGATGGTGGAAGAGAATGTTGATAATAAGCATACATAAATTTACCCAGTTCTTGTAATCTAATATCCGAAAATTTGATAGTTTTAATTCTTTGAAGATTGGGTCTGAGTGATTGATTTAGAAATTTTGACTGTACGCTTTGCAAAGAGACAAGACTACGAAGATTGGATTTGTACATGCACAATAATACAATAATGACTATTAGGATAAACTGAACAGTAGGACAGAGTTCTTAAACAAAATTTAGAAAAACACTGTACCTGAAATTAAATGCTATAGCTTCAGAGATTTTAAAAGCCAATTGAGGAATTCAGGCTTAAATAGAATAAAGAATTAGTTTTCCACAAGTGTTTAGTGCTAGTTTCTTTGCCTTCAACTAGGTTACCAAATAACTAGAATGGCTCCTCCAGGAGCGCGGGTGCGTATGTTAATGGCGGTTAAACCAAACAAATTACGCCAACATAATGGACCCCTTAGCATTCACGTTTATGAAGCAGAGAGTAACAAAGGCCTTAGAATATAAATAAACACACACCAATGGCATGTTCACTGCCATTAAGCGCAATTTGACTTCTTGTACAGGTCTAATCAACGGTAAAGAGTTAGTAAATACGCAATGTAGAGAAAAGTTAACATAAACTTAGTGTAATGTATATTGTGATGTGACGTAATTTATTTAAGCTACTTACAAGACGGTTATAGATAATTACTTTCTAGAGACACTTTGAGAATCCAGGGGACCTTTAGAGCAGTCTGTATGTCATAAAAAGTGATTGACCACCAGCTTTTAACACTGGTATCACGCAATAACTTTTTATTTGATCAGGAAAATATGACAACAAAAAGACAACTGTATTACTTTGGCTGAGTTGGGACACATTTATGCCATTTAAATGCGTCTATTTTGTGCGATCAATTCTGTCTTTAAAAATTCAGTTTAAATCAGACAAAGGGCACTTTCAATCAGACAAAGAAGTAAAGAGTTTGATGTCAACATGATCAGAAAATTGTCTTTGTTAGACTCATAATGACAGGCGATCTCTTTAGTGTTGGTTTGGCTACGTACCTGCAGCATTTGTGGTCAGTGCATTGAATTTCTCGTGCTTTCTTTCGTATTTTTCTAGGAGCGCCCTCTCTTTCAAAGACAACCTTCCTTGTTCTCAAGAGTTCTTGTAATCAAGAATGGCAGACAAAAAGATGAACGTTTTCGAGGAGCATATACAAGAGCTTAGCTATGCCAGAAAAGAGGGAAACAGAAAAGAGGAGGGTATTGCATATTTCAATCTGGGTGGTTATTATTATGGCTTGGCTTATTTTGAACAGGCCAAGAGGGATTACACACAAGCATTAAGGATTTTTAAAGAAATAGGTTTCAGTGCTGGAGAGGAAAAAGCCTGTGGTAACCTTGGCAACGTATATCACAGTCTGGGCAATTTTAAAAAGGCCAGAAAGTACCTTAAGCAAAAAATAAGTATTGCAAAAGAAGTAGGGGATCGGGACCAGGAGGGCAAAGCCATCGGTAACCTCGGCTATCTTTATCAAAGTCTGGGCAAATTTAAGCGAGCCATAGAGTATCTTGAACAATTTCTTAGTATTACAAAAGAGGTAGGGGATAGGGACGGGGAGGGAAAGGCCATTGGTAATCTCGGCAACGCTCATCACAGTCTGGGAAATTTTAAGCGAGCTAGAGAGTATTACAAACAACATCTTAGCATTGCAAAAGAAGTAGGGGATAGGGCCGGGGAGGGCAGGGCCAATGGTAATCTCGGCAACGCTTATCACAGTCTGGGCAATTTCAAGCGAGCCACAGACTATTACAAACAACAACTTAGCATTGCAGAAAAAGTAGGGGATAGGGCCGAGGAGGGAAGGGCCAATAGTAATCTCGGCAACACTTATTTCAGTCTGGGCAATTTTAAGCGAGCTATAGAGTATCACGAACAACATCTTAGCATTGTAAAGGAAGTAAGAGATAGAGCGGGGGAGGGCACGGCCAATGGTAATCTCGGCAATGCTTATCGCAGTCTGGGCAATTTCAAGCGAGCCATAGAGCATCACGAACAACATCTTAGCATTGCAAAAGAAGTAGGGGATAGGGACGGGGAGGGAAAGGCCATTGGTAATCTCGGCAACGCTCATCACAGTCTGGGAAATTTTAAGCGAGCTAGAGAGTATTACGAACAAGATCTTAGCATTGCAAAAGAAGTTGGGGATAGGGCCGGAGAGGGAAGTGCCAATGGTAATCTCGGCAACGCTTATTTCAGTCTGGGCAATTTTAAGCGAGCTATAGAGTATCACGAACAACATCTTAGCATTGTAAAGGAAGTAGGAGATAGAGCGGGGGAGGGCACGGCCAATGGTAATCTCGGCAATGCTTATCGCAGTCTGGGCAATTTCAAGCCAGCCATAGAGTATCACGAACAACATCTTAACATTGCAAAAGAAGTAGGGGATAGGGCCGGGGAGGGCACGGCCAATGGTAATCTCGGAAACGCTTATCTCAGTCTGGGCAATTTTAAGCGAGCCATGGAGTATTACGAACAACATCTTAGCATTGCAAAAGAAGTAGGGGATAGAGCGGGGGAGGGCAAGGCCAATGGTAATCTCGGCACCGCTTATGTTAGTCTGGGCAATTTTAAGCGAGCCATGGAGTATTACGAACAACATCTTAGCATTGCAAAAGAAGTAGGGGATAGGGCCGGGGAGGGAAGCGGCAATGGTATTCTCGGCAATGTTTATAACAGTCTGGGCAATTTTAAGCGAGCCATGGAGTATTACGAACAACATCTTAGCATTGCAAATGAAGTAGGGGATAGGGCCGAGGAGGGACGGGCCAATGGTAATCTCGGCAACGCTTATTCCCATCTGGGCAATTTCAAGCGAGCCATGGAGTATCACGAACAACATCTTAGCATTGCAAAAGAAGTAGGGGATAGAGCCGGGGAGGGAGCGGCCAATGGTAATCTCGGCAATGCTTATCAAAGTCTGGGGAATTTTAAGCGATCCATAGAGTATTACGAACAAGATCTTAGCATTGCAAAAGAAGTTGGGGATAGGGACAGGGAGGGAAAGGCCATTGGTAATCTCGGCAACGCTTATTTTAGTCTGGGCAATTTTAAGCGAGCCATAGAGTATTACGAACAACATCGTAGCATTGCAAAAGAAGTTGGGGATAGGGATGGGGAGGGAAAGGCCATTGGTAATCTCGGCAACGCTTATGTTAGTCTGGGCAATTTTAAGCGAGCCTTAGAGTATTACGAACAACATCTCAGCATTGCAAAAGAAGTTGGGGATAGGGACGGGGAGGGAGGGGCCATTGGTAATCTCGGCTGTGCTTATATCAGGCTGGGCAATTTCAAGCGAGCCATAGAGTATCACGAACAACATCTTAGCATTGCAAAAGAAGTAGGGAATAGGGCCGCGGAGGGAAAGGCCATTGGTAATCTCGCCATCGCTTATGACAGAATGGGTGAGCATGAAAATGCTCGTCTCCTTAACGAACAACATCTTACTATTTGCAAGGAAACGGAGGATCCAGTAGGACAGGGAATCGGTTGCTATTGGCTTGGTCATGTTCATGAAAATTTAGGCTCGTTGTGCAAAGCCCTTAATTTTTATCGTCAAAGCATAAAACACTTCGATGAAACAAGGCGTCTTCTTCAATCAGAAGATGCATGGAAAATAAGTTTTCGTGACACAAATCAGTTTGCGTACACAGCTCTGTGGACAGCACTTTTGAAGAATAAACAGGTTGATGAGGCTTTGTTTGCTGCTGAACAAGGACGAGCACAGGCCTTGGCAGACATTTTGAAGATGCAATTTGGCGTTGACGATGAACCTTCCTCGGCAATTGCGAGGACGGAAACTATGTCCGCTGTTATGAAATATTTGCCTTTACAAACCGTTTTCATAGCACTTGCAGGGAACACTATCAGTTTTTGGCTTCTGAAAAGAGGAAGCGGAATAAACTATAGGCAAAAGGAAATCGAAAATGGAAGTGCTGACTCAATTATAAAGACTACTTTGAAGCAGATTGGCGCGGGGGCTGTTGTCCGATGCGAGAATCGCTCGATACACAGGCATCGCAGCCACTTCTCTTGTAGTGGAGAAGCTGTTGAGGAATCCTTTCAGTCTTTCAGCGTGTCCGACGACCCTTTGCAGTCCTTGTATGATTTCTTAATCAGTCCCATTGCAGACTTGCTCCAAGGTGAGGACTTGATCTTTGTTCCTGATGGACCATTTTGCTTGGCTCCTTATTCTGCATTGAGTGACTCTGTTAGGATCCGTACTGTTCCCTCGTTGACCGCTTTGAAACTGATCGCAAGTGCACCTAACGACTTCAACAGTAAGAGTGAAGCGCTACTTGTGGGTGATCCGTGCTTGAAGGAAATCACTTGGGGCATCGGTGGACCCATTCATAAACAGTTGCCATGCGCAAAAAAAGAGGTGGAGAAGATTGGAGAGCTTCTACACACCGCGCCTCTCACTGGCAAAAATGCAACGAAAGCTGAGGTTCTAAAAAGAATGAAATCAGTTGCTTTAATCCACATTGCTGCTCATGGAGATGATGAGTTTGGAGAAATTGTTTTGGCCCCAAATCCCGACCGCACATCACAGATCCCTGAAGAGGAAGATTACATGTTAACGATGAGTGACGTTCATGCAGTTCGTCTTCAAGCAAAGCTGGTTGTGCTGAGTTGCTGTCATAGTGGTCAGGGAGAGGTAAAATCAGAGGGTGTGGTGGGAATAGCGAGAGCTTTCCTTTGTGCTGGTGCCCGGTCTGTTCTGGTGTCACTCTGGGCAATTGATGATGAGGCGACCTTGCTGTTCATGAAGAGTTTTTACCGACACTTGGCAAATAGAAAAAGTGCAAGTTTAGCTCTTCACCATGCCATGAAATCTCTTCGGGAGACAAAGGAGTATTCTGCCATTAAATACTGGGCGCCATTTGTTCTAATTGGCGATGATGTTACGTTTGAATTTGGGCTACAACAACTGGAAAAGAATGGTAAGTGCTGTTCGAATATGATTTTAATTACTGAAAAGAAGTATGATGTACAGGTTTCGTGTCGGAAAGTTGTCGAGAGAAAAAGGTAAGTTCTACCCTGGATACCAGAGGTTTTTTCTCGCTCGCGGCAGACGAGCTGGTCACAATAGAGACATGACTGACACCGGAATCAGCCCAAGAAAAACCTCTGGCACCCAGGGCAGGTAAGTTCCTCATAGAGAAAAGTTTTCAAATCGGTCGTCAATGTAGTTCTTTTACCAACTGCTTTGGCTAAGGACTAAAATAAATATTAATTGCATTCACCAGCTGGCCTTTTATATACCGGATCCAAAATAATTAATGTTCATGAAACAAAAGAACAAAGCGAACATAATTAGCAAGGCCTAATCGGAATAACAATGCTTTTTTTGTCCTCTGCCATTTTAGTCCGGTATATGAAAGTCTACCCCATTCACCGGGTCGGGTACTTTCTTTTCTGTACGCAACTGTTTGAACAGTGCAATGGACTATCACTAATAGGCCTTTTGCAACAAACGATCACAGGTGCAAAATCCGCCATGCTGGGGAGCAAGCTTATTATTATTCCCGCACTGGGACATTAAAACAAAGAGACCTGAACCAGCTTGACTTGCCTTTGTTTTAATGTCCCAGCGCGGGAATAATAATGAGCTTGCCCTCCAGCATGGCGGATTTTGTACCATGTGATCGTTTGTTGCGAAAGGCCTATTGCCGGTTACCGCAGTAAATTGAAATTAGATAGGGAGCTTAAGCACGTGCGTTTTTGAGGCGCGAACGGCAATCGTGAGAGAACATTTCGCGCCTTCCGGTTGCTGTCCGTGTCCTAAAAAAGCGCATGCTTAAGCTCCCTATTGACAGTTATACTTGGTTGAATATGGATTGTTGCTATGAAGTAATCTTATCTATGTAAAATCGCTTTCATCGATGAAAAGAATTGTCTTAAAGTGATACTATGATCAAAAAATCATTTCCTTTTTTTCTTCAGATTTTTAAAGCTTGTTCGCTTAATGCTTGACTGGCAAAATTTTGAGTTTTGAGTTTTATCCAAAGGCTGTTTATTTTAAGTGTAAGTTTTGGATTTCACGATCCGCCATAACTCACGTTCAAAACTGACCGATTGGACCTCAGAGGGTTGGATCTAGGGAAAATAACGTCGTTTACTAACTGGCTTAAAATTTCAGCGTGTAAACGCAACTTATGATATATGCAAGACACGAGTTTGAAAATGTGAAAGCCCGAAACTCCTAAGCTGCATACACAAGCATTGCGTTCTTAAACTAGTGAGTCTTTGATGTCATTTTCTCCTCGACCCAGCTCTCTCAAGATTTAAAATCAGTAATGGCGGACCAATAAATAAGAAAATTCCAGTTAAAATAAACAGGTGTCTCTTTAAAATCAGAACCTAAAACTTGGTTACTTAGTGTTTAGTTAACATAGTTTTGAAATCCAAAGAAAAAGAATTGTTTTTTGGTCGTAGTAGCACTTTAATAATCATTTTATCAATCAGAATGAAATTCCTAATCCTAGTCCTTTTCTTTCTCTTTTCTTTCTTCCTTTTTTTTTTCAGAAATGGCGTCCAAAACTTGAGATAACTACTTCTTGGACTGTAATGCGTCAATATGTCATTTTCCTTACTTCAACTAAATGAGTTATTGTAAGCCTTCAAGCATTTAACCTCATCGTAAGCGGTAAAGGAATATGGTGAACGTTCCATTTAAGGCCGATACAGATTTTCTAGGAAGAACCGTTTTTCATTCATACTGGGAACGTTAAATATCAATGCTGTCATATGTCATGATCATCCTTTTTTTCTCAAGAAAGCAAAAATTTAAGACAAAGTTGCCAGGTCTTCTCATTAGTCTTTCTTTGAAAAAAAGGTGCGAAAGAGGGTCCATAGGCAAAGAAATGGCAAGTTTTTCTGAAGAATCTACAATGTAGATTTCCTGAGATTTTTTAAGAAGGCCAACGCAAAATAAAAAATGGCCGACTACTGGGGCAAATTTCTAAAAGCTAACAAATTAAGAAAGTAGAAATTACCTAATGTCCTAATTAATGTACATAGTGGTTTTAAGACTCGAACTTTTCTATTCAAGAAATTGCTAGAAAAAGGTTCCAGAATCAAACAAATAGGAAAATTCTCAGAAACGCGGATTTTCTAAGATATTGCCACAGAGGTGCAAGGAAGAATATTTTTAAAAGTAGGCGATTTCTGAGGCAGATTTGTAGAATGTAAAGAACTAGAAAACGAACTTCAGGATTTGAGCTATCCCTTTGGGCAATTTCTTAGAGAAACTTCAAGAAGGTTAAAAACTAGGAAATAAAAGTGATGTTTGATCCTAATATTTAGCATGCATTGAAAGTTTAAACTATTTAACAAATCGAAAGTGGTTCAGCGTTGTCTGTATTCTTATCTTATGGACTAACGAGGCGTAGCCGAGTGAGTCTACAACAAATTTTGACCACTGTGATGACGAATATCGTTGTCGATGAGAGTACAGACAACGCTGAACCACTTTCGATTTGTTTTTTACAACAATATTCAACGCCAAAGAAAGTATTTCAGAGCGTGACCAAAATCATAACTCAAAGAAAGAGCAAGCGTTGTCTATAACGTTCCCGCAGTATGATTGGTGTATTTCCCAAAATGAGAGTTCCTGATTGGCTATTACATTGCGTGACAAAATGGCGCGAGCATGACACGTACAGCGTTGTCTAGACTCTCATCGACAACGGCATATTAGCCAATCAGATTGCGAGATTACAAGCAATTGTGGTAAAAAGGAATATTTCCTCTTTTAGTTGTTTGCAGATTACGATCAATGCATAGATTTATTGGTGCATACCAAGTAGTAAACCCCTTAATCCAAACGGTCGGTGTTATAGTAATGAACAATCTTTAGGCATATACAAGACTCATATAGTCATAGTCTCTTTGTTTTATAAATAAACATATGAAACCTCAAATGTGGTTTACAAAAGAAAGCTCTGAGTGACCAGTGCTTTACTTACACAGACTTTCGAGGAGAAGAATTAAGTTACAGTCCATTTTATTCTCCGTCGATACAATCGTCGCAAATGGCACCTTGAGCGCAGATTGGCTACCGTAACTACAGAGGAGAGTATTATAGAGTGTTTTCACTCACGTGATCAGTGACCTTGTTTTTCCACCGAAACAAAAGAAAACGTTTGCATGATAATAGAGCTCAATTCTCGGAGGATTAGTTGGGTACACCAACATGGCCGCCGTTCTATTGTTTAGGTACACCAACATGGCCGCCGTGACGTCACGTGGAAACATTCTATATTGACTCGCTTTTGAAACAAGCAGTCAACAGTTTTTCTACCACTTCATGATTTCCTTTGGAGAATGGACTATGGGCGCTTTTCATTTGATGAAAATGACTCGACATGCAATTGCGTCACTGAGCTGTAGCTATCTAGCCATCTGGGAGCTGGTCACTGGGGAATTCGTATTATATCCCATAATTCACCTGCCTAAGACTGTCCCTTCACACGTCACAAATCAACTAGTTTTCCATTCTTCCCATAGCTTGCGTCGCTGGTGGGATGAGTTTATCGCAGGATTGGAGGATTCCATCAATAACTACAAATTCATTGATTCTGTCCACTTCTGTAAATATGTTTTGTTTTCAGTGTCTTTACACTCCTGCTGTCTTTCCATAATTGGTTATTTCTTTTAAAACACAGAAATGATTGACTGGTTTTCGTGTACTAAATTCTAATTCTGCATTTGCCTTTGATTTTTATTCTTTGTACCAGTAATTGTCATATTTTCAGTCAAAATTGAACCAGGAAACATGTTACACCTAGTTTTCGTTTGTCCGGAAAACCAAAGACGATCGGGGATTTCGCAGTTTTCCGACCGTCCCAGATTTTGCCGACTAATGAAAACCATAAATCGTAGACTTCCCCGATAATCTGGGATGGTCGGGGACGAAACGGGAAAATTGGAAGCGTTTCTATTTTCCCGACGTGTCGCAGATTTTTGCAATCGTCGGTGATCATTCCCGACATATGAAAACTCAAATTTGTACTGTCGGAGACGTCAACGATGGCTTCAGCTCGATACCAATCTTCTAAAGCCTAGTTTTCATATGTCGGGAAAATCCCAGACGATCGCGGATTTCTCAGTTTCCCGACCGTCCCAGACGTTGCCGACTAATGGAAACCATAAATCGTAGACATCCCCGATAATCTGCGATGGTCGGGGACGAATCGGGAAAATAGATTATTGCAATCGTCGGTGATCATTCCCGACATTTGAAAACTCAAATTTGTACTATCGGAGACGTCGGCGATGGTCTTAGCTCGTTCCCAACCTTTAAATTCCAAGGCTCCAGTCTCTCTCTCCCTTGCAAATAAAAATGGTGTCAGCTGAACAAGACGATTACCTCAAATCAGCGAGAGATTATCTCTCGCTGTTGAAGCAGTGAAGGGAATTGATAATTGTTTCATGGATATCGTCAAGGAGTTTCCTTGTATTTACAACCGTGCCTGTGCAGATTTTAAAGATCGGAATATAAAGGCCAATGCCTGGCGAAAGATTTCAGAGTTACTTGACCTGGAAGAATCCAAGTGTAAGCAGAGATACGAAAGCATTAGGACAACAGCAGCTGGAAAAAGTGGCGTTGGTAGAGATGACATTCAGTTAGAGGCGAAATATGAACACCTGAGGTGGCTTGCAACCTTCATTAAAACAAGACCTACTTCCAGCAATGTGCCCGTACATGACGTAAGTGAAGAGCAGTCTAAGTCAGACGATGGGGAATCCGAAGCTTTAGAGGATGAGGACAAGTTCCAGTCAGAAGAAACCTCTCCGTCAAGGTAAATGCTGTCTATTTAATTTTTTTTGTGTGTTACAGAATTCTGGAGATCATGACCTTTTTAATATAAATATCTTTGGGAGGGAGAATGAGGACAGTGATAGCAATAAAAATTTATTTTTATTACTATTACTGTTGTCACTATTATTATCATTATTATTATTATTATTATTATTATTATTAATAGCAAATATTTCAAGAGGATCTGTATTATTATTGTTACTATTGGATGGGGTAATTTTTCTATAATCAACGTTACTATTACTTTTCCATACATTTTAACGCAAATTGATGATATCTGTACCCTTATTTATCATTAATTATTATTATTTTTTTATAGTGAGCACAGAGATTCAACTGGGGATGAAGCCAAGAAACTAAGTCAAAAACAATTGAAGACATTACCTAAAAAGCGATCTTGGTCTCCTGCTCAGAGTGCCTTAGACCCAAACTTGGAACTATGCAAAGTGATGCATAGTTTTCAAAAGTCGTTAGATGCTACCTGCAAAGCACCTACAAAGATGGACAACAAATTGTCTCCTGATGCTCATTATTTCTTAAGTTTGGCTGAAAGGATGTCCTGTCTTGACAACAAAACAAAAGCATATGTGAGACACTCAATTGAGAAGTTGTTTTTTGATATTGAGTCAGGCACATATCCTACTATGATTCCAGCACCTCAGTACCATGCACCATCCTATTTTAATAGTAGTCAATTCCATGTGGTACAACCAAGGGAGAGTTTCTCGCAAGACCTAGCCTCTAATAATATTATTAATTGAGTGAATTACCTTTATTAATGTTTACGGTATGTTGTTGTTTTAAGTATCAAACAAAAAGAACCAATGCAATTTACTTCAACAAACTGTGACTTTATTACGTAAAACAAGCTATGATAAGTGAATCAATAATTTGTTATCTTTATACCGCCTATTGTTTACTGCCTATGTTTCGAAGGGCATAATCCTTTTCATATTTACATAATTTCTGTTAATCTCTGTGGTAAATGATTTATGATAATAAGTTCTAATATCAACAAGATATATTTGGTTACAGGAAAGCTACCAAATTACAAATGATTGGACTCTTAAGTTCCTAATTTGAAAATGCTTTTTAGATTGCATGAGATCTGCATTTTGGTTCTTGTTTTAGAAGAGCTTAACTTTGTGATATTCAAGTCAAAAGTAAATTGTAGTTTTGTGTTTCAACAATTGTTTGCACTTATTAAATCCTTGTTTCAAAATGTCTCTAGTATCTCCATGCATGAATTATAGAGCTGTCAAAGAAAGTTAGTTAATTTGTTGACTCTGATAAAATGCTTCTGCATGACTATTTCCACAGTTTCGCACATGTGCCATATGCCAAGGTACAGAACCTTCCTTGCTATTAAAATAGCTTTCAAATTTTTCTCTGACATCCTTAGCATTCATACTGTGCCTATTGACTCTTGCTTGGATAGAACGGATCCCTCCTCCCAGCTGTGGGGCTTCTGCTCTCCAGTCACCTTCAATAATTGCTCCAGTGTTGTCTTTTGAATCAACAAAACCTTGAGGGGCATAATAGGCATTATCAGTCAACATTAGGTAGTTGTGCAAACATAAACAAGCCTTGATGATCTTGTCCACATGTTCTGGTTTTGCTTTAATTGCCCTACGAAAAATTCTCCATCTGACAGTGTATATGCCGAATGCATTTTCAATAATTCTTCTACATCTGCTTAAGCGATAGTTGAACACTTGGCGTGATTCTGTAAGTCCTCGACCAGGGTATGGTTTCATTAAGTACGGTTTAAGACCAAATATGTCGTCGCCCACTATGACATTGGGTAAAAGATGCCCATCAACTTCACTTGGCTCAGGAATGTCAAAAAGGCCATCAGCAAAGCCTTTTCCGATGTTAGACTCATTGTCTTCACCATAGCTGCCTACGTCTACCATTGTGAAGCAGTAATTCGCATCACATATTGCTAATAGAACAATACTGTGATATCCTTTACAGTTGAAATATTCAGATCCTCCATGAGGTGGGCATTCAATCATCACATGCTTCCCATCAAGTGCCCCGATACAATGTGGAAAATTCCACTCCCTAAACATTTCTTCTGCAATAGCTTTCCAGTCAGATGAGCTGCAAGGAGACTTTAAATACACGTCACTAAGTGCATTCCAGATACCGATGTATTTATCCCAAATAATGTGAAAAATGGTGCTTTTCCCTAATCGAAAGTTGAAAGACTGAGATTGTTGTGAATCACCGCTTGCAAGATATCTCAGCGTCACAACCAGTCGTTCAGCTGGTGATATCGGGTCACGACTTCTACACGACTTCTTTTGAATGTAAGGAGAGACTAGGGTTAACAAATGTTCAAAGCGTTCCGGACTCATCCTGATATATCTAAAGAAGTATTCTCTGTCTGAAAGACGCAACTCGGAAAACAGTGTGTGGAACTGACCATATTTCTTTCTCTTTTTTAAATACTCTCTGATCCAAAACCTCTTCGTTGCTCGTTTGGACGTCTTCTGTTGTTTTAGGACGGAAAACCTTGCGTTCACGAGGGCGAGAGTACAGAGATATTGCGAGCGACGAAGCATAAGCTCGTGTGCATCCATATTAACGTTTCATTTATTTCCAAGTTACAATTTTTGGCGCACTTTCCATTTCCCGCCAAAGTCACCAACGGGAGAATCTGGGACAAGCGTCTGTCGATCTTCCGATATGTCGGCAAAATCTGGGACGGTCTGGAAACTGCGAAATCCCGGATCATCTGGGATTTTCCCGACATATGAAAACTAGGTTTAAATTGCAAAAGTAACTATCGGGAGAATCTGGGACAGGCGTCAGGCGATTTTCCGTTACTCGACAAAATCTGGGACGGTCGGGAAACTGCGAAATCCCCGATCGTATGGGATTTCCCCGACATATGAAAAGTAGGCTTAATGAAAACCATGAATGGTAGATACCCCCGATAATCTGGAATGGTCGGGGACGAATCGGCGAAATAGGAAGCGTTTCTATTTTCCCAACATGTCCCAGATTTTTGGGATCGTTGGCGATCATTCCCGTCATGTGAAAACACAAGTTTGTACCTTCGGGAACGTCGGCAATGGTTTTAGCTCGTTATCGCTCTTCTAAATTGCATGTTTTAATTTTTGGCGCACTTTCCATTTTCTTCCGAAGTCAATATCGAGGGAAAGTAGGACAAGCGACTGGCAATTTGCCGACATGTGGGCAAAGTCTGGGACGATCGGGAAAATGCTAGCCTCCCATGAAGATACTCTTATGGCTTCGTCACTCGTTCCTCCCCCACGAGGGGACGAAGCCCTAGGAGTGTCTGCGTGGAACACAACCAAAAAACTGGTCATAGACCTTTGCTGATTTTTTTACTACTCCATGAAGGCTCCATTGTCAGCAAAATGGTGATCACCGTATTTGTACAGGCATTCTTTGACGGATTAAGCTTGGCGTCAATGAAAATCCGCCATTTTATCAATGTGCGCGAGTTTGTGCTCACGCCAATGATGCAAGAAGGGTTGCGCAATGCAAAACCAGGAAATCACCTTAAATAACCGCAGCTTACACTGTAATGATGGTGTTTCTAACACTGTGTATTATGCAATTATCATTCACTTTTAGCTTAACTTCCTTTATAACAATGGCAATCAAAAAGGCAATAATGTTACATTTTTCCCCACCTGAAACACGGCGCGTGGCTTTTGTTAACTTCAATCTAAACGTTCTGAAACTATTTCAAACTCAAATACCTAACGTCAAATCTGAAACTCTTGTTTGCGACCTGCGGTAAACCTACTAGATCCGTATAAGAGCTATATTACTTATTGAAGTGAATGTTAAGAACTTACACTTTGAATAACTCATATATTATCCCATCTTTTTCGACAATTAAGTCACGGTGGTCACGAGAGAAAAAGTTTCAAATCCAGTTTTGAATTGACGAACTACAGGTATGCGAACGTTTTCAATCTGAAAGTCCAAGGAGCGAGTAGATAATACATGGAAGCTCCGTCCATTTGCCAGGAAGGGCATTAAAGACGGTGTGTACAACTACACATTGTGTGATTTGGTCTGGTCTCTGTTGTGGTCTTCACGGAGGACTGATTGCTGCAATTGTGTTCCTCTTATCCCCACTAGAGTCACCTTGAATTGCTGGACAGAAGTCAACTTCATTCAAGTGTCTACCTTGGCGCGCCGCTCTAAATAAATTGTTTGTCCCATAACCATAACTGCTAGTTAACCACCTGCAATTAGCCCGTAACTTGTCGTTTTTCTGACGCTATCCCTTGACGCAACCCTCCATCAATAGAAAGCTTAAGCAACGACAACGGCAACGAGAACGTCATCTCAAAATATAAATTCGTGTTATTTGAGTCGTTTTGTGACTAATGATTTGAATTTTTTTAATATGACAATGGAGCGGTAGTTTCTCAAAAGTGACACTCGTACGCATCTGAACGGCACTTGATTTATGGGAGAAAATGAAAATTTATCCTCAAGTGGTCACGTCCTTCATAAAACCTCCAACTTGGCTTTTTCACGTTGTTGTTTTGCTGAGACGGCAAAGAAATGGACAGAAGTGATAAAACCCACGTGCAGGGCGTGCAAGGGTATTTTTTTGCCCACTAAATATGCAAATTAGTGACGTTCTTGTTGCAGTCGCCTGTATCCTGTCATTCAGATGATTACAATCCTCTCACATTTTTTTAGGACACTCAGTGCAAGCGTTCAATCGTCATTATGCAAAGGCTCAAAAATTCAGTACATGAGATGTACCATGAGTGAGAGTAGGCTTTCTTCATTGGCCCCTCGAGCATATACTAAAACTGGTACCTCTAGATCTTGATGACCAATTCATCTGTCGTTCATAGACGTTCGAAACTTGTAATGTTGGTAGTCTATGTGTTGAGGTTGTTATCATAGATGTTCGAGGCATAAGCCTGGCAAAAATGCAAGGACCTTTCGGTGTTTATTGACGTTTAAGTACACGCTTGAAACTTCTAGAAGGCACATAAATGTTCATTTACTTTTCCTTGGCTAGGAGCAATGTCTCTTCGACCAACAAAGTTGTTGACAGGTAGAGTGAACCGCAACCTTCATCTGGATTGTTATCAATTTCACAAATACTACAGCTCCCTTACATCGTGAATGCAGTAAAAGTAAGCAAGAAAAGATAATTGACACCAAAAAAGGAGCGGGTTGCAATGAAAAAGGGTTTATATTCGAGTCATTTTTTGTACTGATTAATATCGCGGTAATGATCCAATTCAAGGAACTGGTTGCGCTTCTTAAAAGTAAGTGAAAAACAACAATAAAGCGAACGTTACACTCTCTCACGTGTTCCAGCATTAAGCGCATGTTTTGTGGTTGATAAGACTTGTAAATTACTGGGATGGTTTTTATTGAATGTGCTCAATGTTGATGAACTATTTTTATGGGTAGTTAAGGCGTGGAATCTCTTTTTCGCTTCAATTTTAAAATTAACAATGGATGATGTTATGCGAAGCTCTTGAACATTACTATTTCGAAATCGTTAGTCTTCCCGATGTATCATCTCTTTTGCACGAGAATTAACACGCGCTCTTTACTTTTCTGAAGCGTATGATGCGTAGGTAATGGGAATAAATATATTCCTTGCAAGACTCCGATCAAACTTTAAATAAAGCTGTGTTTTTCAGAACTTTCTTGTTGCACATCTTGCCTAGACATTCAGGCTGAACCCGAGATAGCCTGCATACAGGCTCCCCATTTAGGTTATTCCGAGAGTTAGTCCAGTTGATTTGCTCTGAAATAGCGCGGTCAAAGGTTGGCTTTGACCGCGCGCCATTCAAAAGCAGACCGACCGGACCATGTCTTGGAATAACCCAAATGGGTGGCCTGTGAGCAGGATACAGTGCAAGATTAAATTAAAAAAAAAATTCCGTATCAACGGAGTCCCCATTTATAAAGTACACTCACAATAGTTATACGGCTCGCTAAAAAATGAAAGAAGAGATTTTTTAAGCCCACCTTTGTAACAGCCTAACCTGAAAGACGTGTAAAGTAAAGTTCCCGAAGTTTGACAAGACAAAACAACACAAGATGATTTATTAAACTCAGCTCAGTTTCAGATCATATATAGGTTAAATTTACATAGACAACAAAACAGAGTTCAACTAAGGTGTAACAACAAAATAGGGAGCTAGTTGGGATCATCCAAACAGCAAAGGTTAATCTAGTGGATGACCCTAACAGACAGAACTAAAAATATATATTTTAATAAAAAGGCATTTCTTCATGCGCTAAGGTAGATAATTAATTCGAATAACAATTAGGCATAGAGTTTTTAAGGGTTTTACGAAATATTTTAAGTCTCGAGTGACTGCCCCTTGGTCTCCGAGGATGATCAGCATGCCAGATAAGTAGTTGATTTACTGAACGAAATGATATATGAAATGAATCATACTAAACTGCGGATATGAAATCAAGTAAAGCTATGATCCTTGCAGTTATGGACGTATTTTTAGCTCAGGCCTCTCTACGCAATTGCTGAAAGTACGTCCATAACTGCGAGGATCACAGCTTTACTTGAGTTGATTCACTGTTGATGGATCTGAGCTAAGATCAGTGCTCACAAAGCACTGACTCTCTACCTATCCTTTATCTATTCAACCAATTTTATGATAGGAAATGGGCCAACAGTTTTCGAATTGTTTGAACACCTACTGTGACACCTAGTTTATGCTAAATTAATATATACCACACAACTGCGTAATACTTCGTATTAGCTATTCTTCGGTATGCTAGTCACTTAGCCTACGTGTGGTATATGCTAAGACAATAATAACTGAAGATTTAAAACTTTTTAACCTCACTTTAGCTTTCGTAATTAATAATTCTTAAGCATGAAATTGAGATGTCTCCAAAAGTGAGACAATGTTTAGCCTACATTTACTTCTAGTCATTTACAATTTCCAAGATAATACAAAGGCATTCTTTAAGAGATTTGAACAGAGGTTCAGAATGGGATTTTAGTTCAGGGAAAGATACCAGAAATAAAGAGCGCTACCAAAATGATCCATGGCTTTCAATTACTCTGAGCTTACCTAAGTGAGCCAATGTTAAGGAGGTTTTAGTGATCCCTTAAGAAAGGCTAAATCCCTTAAGATAGGCTAAAATTCCCAGGGCAGCTATCCCTTACCCCTAGAAATATTGAGACAGTTACCCTTAAAATTACTTATCTTTGGAATTTGACAAAAAGTCGCAATTTTGAAAGTGTTTTTTTAACAGATAACCTAGTACAGTCAACTCTCTCGTAAGCAGACACCCTCTGGGATTGGAGAAAGTGTCCTTTAGTGGAGCTGTCTGCTTACGAAAATTATTCTCATAAGCGGACACCAAAGAAAAATAGGATGGATATCCGCTCAAGGGAGAGTTAATTGGTGGGTGTTAATTGTACATGTGTTATTGGGTAGCTAAACATAGCAACTGAAACTCTTTATATATTGATGTTAAATGTTAAAACTCGGAATAACTTGAAAGAAATATACAATATAGCTGTTCTATATTAATATTCAACAAAAACTTAAAGGGGAATTATTGCTTCCGTCTGTATACCTGTAACTTTGGTGCTAAAAAAGCATTCAAACATTAACAAACAAGGTACTATCGTGACTCAGTAGAGAAGGTTTTCTTGGACCTATGACAGTTTGGAGAAATAGTCCGTTATGGTTGACTGCCTCCTTCCTTCTCTTCTAAGATTTCGTTGACCTTGGTAATTGCCTGGAGTAGCGGCTCGTTTCCTCAGTGCAAGTCAGAAAATGCCGCGAGCCTTCCAACAACTTCCAGTGCCTGTTCTGCGCAGAAGTAAGTTAAATACAAATTTCATTGGTAAGAGTCAATTATTGAACGTGGGGTGTCCGATTAAGAGAGAGTAACCAAAAGAAAAAATCCAATTTTCATTTTCAAAAGTGTCCGCGTCCGCTTACGAGAAAGTGTCCGCTTATGGGAATGTGTAAAATACAGAGTTTGTCTGGGAGGTAAAGAGAGGAATAGAAAAAAGTGTCTGTAATTACGAGAGTGTCCGTTAGCGGAGAGTTGACTGTACTGCATAATTCTACGAAATCTCTTTAGTTTTATATGAAGTTACCTAAAAATAATCTCCTTTCTTTCTTAAACTGATTACTTAACTCAGAGTCTTGTGCGAGTGCTGGACAATCCTAGTAGGCACTTGGTTAGGCGCGATTTTTGTAGGATACCCAACTCGCAGAGCAGAGAGTTTTCCGTCCTCTTCATCGTCACAATCTTTACATTGTAAGCACCAGTCGTAATTTTAACACTTTACGTCTTAAATGCTTGCTATTTTTAGTTCTTTTTTGGCGATAGACGGTTTGCTTCAGTTGGCTTCACCGTATAAGAAGTTCTCATTGAAAAATCTGCGGTTTTGGGTTAATGTGGGCTCAAGTTTGGGCATGACGTAACAAATGTCAACGGTCCGTGTTCGTGGAGTCAGCGATTTGGTCCAAATCTGGTAGGTTTATCATTTATTAAGTGATTTTCGGGTCATTCGCGTCTGCAGAAGCTCACAGGCTAGCATCATTAAGCTGGAATGTGGGAAAAGGCAAGCCTTTGAAAGAACACAGAGGTGAGATATGGTTTCGTGCAGACTGGGACGCCTATAATGCTTCAATGATGAAATGGTGTATGAAATGAATCATATATGAAATGCGGAT
>BLFP01004842.1:630488-643115 GCA_014634505.1 Montipora efflorescens | reverse complement strand
ATACATGTAAGTGCTTAGGGTTTTAAGCTTAAATTGAGGCAAATCTGCAAGTGTAGATTCTAGAAATCAATATGCATCCACTTGTTGGCATATGAATAGCATGTAATCTTGTATTCCTCATTCTTCAAATGATGCATGCCGCTTCAAAAATACTGTAACAGTAGTGCATGTATAGCAGTATTTTTTTTAAAAAATTGATTTGAGTAAAAGCTTCTGAATTCGGAATGGTATCTCCTGGCATTTTTGATTTGAGATAACTCGACTGCATTGCATCCCATAAATGCGTGCCCTCAGCTGTTTAATTTTGTGAGGGATTGTATGAGAAATAATGTGAAGCCTTGTGCTTTTTATGCTGTTACTCTATTGGTCAAGAAGCTCAGGCTGGTTCTGAACAAAAAAACTGAATCATGACTTTTGGCTTTTTCTAAGACTCAGAAATGATTCTCTTGGTGACAAAATGGACCTCTCCTGTGACTTGTTGCACATTGGACAACCGGCAATATGTAGTTATTGGTAAATGGGCCTTTTTTGTTTTCTTGATTGTCGCTTCTGCTAATAAATAAGTAAATAAATAAATAAATAAATAAATAAATACTTTAGAATTAGAACAGTTTAAGCAACCAAGCCTGTTCAAGTCTCAGAGCTTTGTGATATTCCATAAAAGGGTTTTTTTTTTATCAAAATGTGCCGTCAAAATTAAAAGAGTTTAGTATGGAGACGTTACATGCATGTTGGTTGTTTAGCAGAAATACATCAACATAGCGGCCAGAACTTAAGCTTTAACTTCGGCTATCGTTAATGCTTTGTTTGCATTACGTTTTCTAAGCTTAAGTGCCTTCTTGTACACACTGCTTGTATCGTTTTGGATATTCAGAGTTCAAAAACCAAGACAAGGTAAAATTGCTGTTTCTTTGTATTTGACACACCTCTCAGTTACCAGCCATGTCAAGATAATTTTTAAAAACTGATTTTGTGTCAGGACCTGGCCGCCAAGCATTGGACTTCACATGAGATGAACTAAAATTAATGAAGATTGTTGGGTCAAACATCGAAGTTAACAGCAAACCAAATGCAAAAGCGCAAACATACATTATCATACAAATTCTGAAGTTATGAGTTAATTTTGACCAGAAACTCATGACCTTGAAGCATTTTACTCTGGTTAAGAGCTGAGGTTTTTTGGATGTAACGTAGCTCACATTTTTCCGCGCGTGCACCTTCGATCTTATTTTTGTCCATGAATATTTATATTTGGGTATAAGATTGGTGTCCTAAAATCCCCAGCTTTGTTCCAAGGAAAAGAGTTGCAAGTTGCACGCTGTCCTTGATTTTTTTTCTTTTTAGCATGGTTTCTTCCCAATCATAATAATTTGAACACGAACATGATAAGTACTGTACCTCCAGAACATTCCATGCCGAAATTTTTCGTGCCCCTCTGACTGTTAGCCCGCGAGCACAGACATATTACAGTGAAATATACGTCTGCAGTGAAAAATGACACTTCTGTTTTTTCCTGTCCGCTCAGCGTGATGCATTTCTGCCCGATAGAAACAGGAAAGGAAGAAACAAGACTTCGAATGATCATACTTAAATGGGCAGATATTGGGGTCTACGTTTCTTTGACTCGATTAACTTGTGGCTGCACTCGTAAAAAAAGGTCTCGAGTTTCTTCTGCCTCAATTCTTGACATATTGAAATTGACAGTTGAGAGTTGTGCGCCTACATTGACGTTGACATTTCACAACGGAAACCTCTCGAAGGTCTTTAGACTTTTTGTGGACGAATTCCAGCTTACATTAATTTTATTGTAAAGCAGAGGTTTCGCGTGTTCCAGAAATTTCAGTTTACCCATTTTCTTTCATAGATATTTTATTCTCAATGTAGACTTTCTCGAAGCTGTTTCTATTTTAAAGTAGCCGGGAGAAATCCCCTGCCCCGGCCCTTAATGACAGCCCCGTTAGAAGGGGCACAATTCAATTCTGCTTACAGTATTCCTGGCATTCATTTGAGCTGAATTGAGGTTCATTGTCTGACTTCAATGTTAAGGGAAGACCATGGTGGCTAAAATTATCTTTTACATTGTCAATTACTTTCTCACTGGTGGTTGATGTCATGACCACATACTCATATATAATAACGGCTGTAGTAGTCAACAATGACTATAAATCGAGGGTCCAGTTGGTAGTGGTCCTAAAAGATCGACGACCAGCTCTTGCCAAGGGCATTCTGCAATGCTCTAGGCTTCAACAAGTTTGGCGGATTTGGACGAGCAACCAGCTGACGCCTATAGCAGGATTTGCAGAATTTTTCCGCTGTCTTACCCATACGAGGCCACCATACTTTACTTTTCAGATTTTGCCCAGACTGTCCCCCATGAACCAAGTCAATTTCTTGAGATCTCAGCTTGCTGGGTAGTACAGTGCGGGTACATCTTTGCACTAGTTGCCCAATTACACACAGATCACCTACAGCTGGTGCGTAAGCCTTGCATTCCTCTAATCGACCAGTTTTGAATGCCTTTCTCAGAGATTTCAACCCTTCGTCCAATGCAGATGTTTCCTCAAATTCTCTTGTAGTGATAGCCTTCACTACAAGACAGAGACACAGACGTGTTTAGGGCTTCGTCATGCGTTCCTGCCCCACTAACATTTGCTGAAACGGAAAACCACTTCTGTTCGTGGATTATGGACCAATCAAACGCTAATTTAATTTGAGATAAAACGAAATGAGTCATCGAAACATCTTTTGCAGAGAAAAATGAAAAAGAAACGACTGTGAGACGTTAAAACATCTTTCCAAGATGATCAACTTTTCGTGCAGTGGTGCACGTAAAGGTCACTTTGTCACGTGGGCGACACGTGAAGATGTGCACTATATCTCGCACTTGAAAACACTTTCAGAAGACTAGTACACAAGTTCCTTAAGGATGACCATGCCAAATGAATCCATAGCACGAGAATCAAACATTTAAAATATACCATTTGCTGTAATTTAAATGCTCGCAGTAATATGCACTAAATTGGCAAAATAAAAGAATTATAATTCTCTGTGGTCAAATTTTGGAAAGTACTAATCAAAGACATTTACTGTGCAAAATCTTTTGTACAACTTCCATATACATTACCAGTATGACTTGGGCTGAAAAGTTGTGTTGAACGCTATGACTTCTACGATGAAATGATATATGAAATGGATCATATATGAACTACGGATATGAAATCAAGTGAAACTATGTTCCTCGCAGTTATGAACGCAATTTTTGCAATTGCGTAAAGAATCCTGAAAATTTTAGGACTTCAATGGGGTTTCAACCCGTGACCTCGCGATACCGGTGCGACTCTCTAACCAACTGAGCTATGAAGCCACTGACGTTGGGAGCTGGTCATTGGTGGATTGTAATTTTTCCGTGAGGAATGAATCAACGATGAAATGATATATGAAATGGATCATATATGACCATTACACAGAAACAAACTGTTTAACAATAAAAATCACAAAACGCAAACCATAAAAGAGTTATCTTCGTTTCGTTTTATTTGTTCGCGATGAAAATGGTACAAGCGTGAGGCCATTTGTTCGCTGTGCCAATGTTTTTACTTTGTCTTCAGAAGATTCTAATATGGCGTCTATGTACGTTTGTGGAGTCGTTTTCTTTACCGCTGTCATCTTCAGAGTAGTTCTCAATAAAGTACCGCTGCTTATTAAAGAAAAAATGAATAGTCCGATTGAAAAAAGCCATTACAAAGCATATGGCGTCTACGATAGGCAATCCCGTGTTGCTCTCGGCATATAGTATTTGTTGGTCACCCATCCAGATACTAACCCCGCCCAACAGTTCTTAACTTCAGTGAGAAGCAAAGTCTAAACTATGAACAAACCATGTTTCTATTATAGGTGACCCCGTCGTCGAGCGGTTACCTGCGCTGCTTTCGTGCGCTCAGTGTAGTTGATGGTTCAGGTTCGAGGAAGATAAATTTACCGTACGGAGTAGTACCAATTCCCCCCGAATGTCGGTATGTGGGGTTTAACTCAATATCCGCGGGGTATGCACATTTGTGACTACCAAAAAAAACACCTTGGCTGGTTTTATGACTCGCTGCCCTCACGGGCCAATAAAGATAAATGATGTTTTTAGATAGTGTTCTCAAAGTGGGTGCCGTACAATTTGATAAATAAGGGTATTAGGTTTGTTTATTGAGGATTTAGTTTTGTTTATTTGTGTTTCCATTGCAAAAAAGGGAAGTATGCATCAGTTTAAACCGCTTTTCTTCTGCCACCAGCGTTCTAGTACTTAGAAGTTAACTGAAGTTGCGGAGAATAGTTCTACAGAGTTGAAGGTGAAAATCATTCTTCAAATCTAGTGAAAAAGTCATAGACGTGGTTTTCAGTAGAAAATTATGAATAAAGCCTTGATGGTGGAAGAGAATGTTTATAAGAACATAAATTTACCCAGTTCTTGTAACGTAATATCCGAAACTTTTATAGTTTTAATTCTTTGACGATTGGGTCTGAGTGATTAATTTAGGAATTATTTTGACTGTACGCTTTGCAAAGAGACAAGACTACTAAGATTGGATTTGTACAAGCACAATAATACAATAATGACTATAAGGATAAACTAAACAGTAGTACAGAGTTCTTTAAAAAAATTAGAAAAACAACTACACCTGAAATTAAATGCTATAGCTTCAGAGATTTTGTAAGCCAATTCAGGAATTCAGGGTTTCCAAGAAAAATGTTAGTCAAGCACATCCCCAAGAAAGGCCATTTCATGATCTGTTCAATTCTTGAATCATTTTCGCAGATTTTCATTCAAAGATGACGTCTTTTCTCTCAAGGTTTAAATAGAATAAAGAAATACTTTTCCACAAGTTTTTAGTGGAAGTTTCTTTGCCTTCAAGTAAGGTTACCAAATAAATAGACCTAAGAGACTAGCATCGTCTTATCAGCAATTGCAAATAAAATCAGGTCTGGTAGTTTGAATACATCACTGAAGTCATGAACGTAGAATAAGAAAAATGAGGGAACCAGAATGCATCCTCCCGGAGTGCCCAGATATGTCCAGGTTTGCACCTAATTAGATGCACGCGAATTTCAATAAGCGTCATGAAGTGTCCCCTTGCTCTTCTCGCCAACTTCAACATCACTTGTGTCTCAGAATACAGACAATTTATGTCACAAAGTGTCCCCCAAATGCTGCTCCTTAAGTAAATATTAACTGCTGCATTTACCCAAAGCTAAAAATAACGCTAACCTTTACCCTTACCTTATTGTTGAAAATAGGTAGCAAATGCCTAGACTTAAGGGGACACTTTGTGTTGGATGTCAAAATTGGACGTGCATCTAATTAGGTGCAAACCTGGACATAAGTGGGAGTGCCGGTGCGTATATTAATGGGGACAAAGTTTTTCAGTGAGTTGTTAATGGCGACATAGTTTTTCAGTGAGTGGTTCACCCATTGACTCCCAGGGGTTCCCCATTGACGAGTAAAATTAGTTAGGGTTAGACAGAGTAAAATACTAAGTCTGGCCGGTTTTGGCCGGTTTGGATGTCAATGGGTTAATGGCCGTTAAACCAAACAAAATTAATTACGCCAAGGTAATCGACCCTTTCGGATTCACGTTTATCAAGCAGACATTTTTTAAATTTATTTTAATTTTAATTTTATTTTTTTGTTTTTATCCACCATAACAAAGGCCTAGAATATAAATAAAAACACATCTATGGCATGTTTACTGCCATCAAGCACAAGATGACTTCTTGTACAGGTCTTACAAACTTAGTGTAATGTACACTGCGATGTGATGTAACTTATTTAAGCTACTTACAAGACGGTTATAGATAATTATCTTCTAGACATTTAGAGCAGTCTGTATGTCATAAACAGTGATTGACCACCAGCCTTAAACAATGGTATCATGCGAGCAACACAGTATACAACTTTGGCTGAGTTCACTCTGATATGAGACAAATGTATGCCATTTAAATACGTCTATTTTGTGCGGTCAATTCTGGCTATAAAAATTCAGTTTAAGTCAGACAAAGGGCTCAACAAAACAAGTAAAGATTTTCACGTCAACAGCAGAAAATTTGCTTTGTTAGAGTTATAATGACATGTGATCTCTTAGGTGTTGATTTGGCTACGTACCTGCAGCATTTTTTGGTCAGTGCATTGAACTTCTCATGCTTTCTTTCTTATTTTTCAAGGAGCGCCCTCTCTTTCAAAGACGACCTTCCTTGTTCTCAAGGGTTCTCGTATAAAGAATGGCAGACAAAAAGATGAACGTTTTCGAGCAGCATGTACAAGAGCTTAGCATTGCCAGAAAAGAGGGAAACAGAAAAGGGGAGGGTATTGCATATTTCAATCTGGGCAGATATTATTATGGCTTGGCTTATTTTGAACAGGCCAAGAGGGATTACACAGAAGCATTAAGGATTTTTAAGGAAATAGATTTTAGTGCTGAAGAGGGAAAAGCCTGTTGCAATCTAGGCATCGCTTATCACAGTCTGGGCAATTTTAAAAAGGCCAGAAAGTACTTCAAGCAACAACTAAGTATTACAAAAGAAGTAGGGGATAGGGCCGAGGAGGGCAGGGCCAGTGGTAATCTCGGCAACGCTTATCACGGTCAGGGCAATTTTAAGCGAGCCATAGAGTATCACGTACAACATCTTAGCATTGCAAAGAAAGTAGGAGATAGGACCGGGGAAGGCAAGGCCAATAGTGCTCTCGGCAATGCTTATCACAGTCTGGGCAATTTCAAGCGAGCCACAGAGTATCACGAACAACATCTTAGCATTGCAAAAGAAGTAGGGGATAGGGCCGGGGAGGGAGCAGCCTATGGTAATCTCGGCAGCGCTTACAAGAGTCTGGGCAATTTTAAGCGAGCGATAGAGTATCACAAACAACATCTCAGCATTGCAAAAGAAGTAAGAGATAGGGCCGGGGAGGGAAAAGCCAATGGTGCTCTCGGCATCGCTTATCGCAAACTGGGCAGTTTTAGGCGAGCCATTGAGTATCACGAAAAAAATCTTAGTATTGCAAAAGAAGTAGGGGATAGGGCCGGGGAGGGAGGGGCCAATGGTAATCTCGGCAACGCTTATCATAGTCTGGGCAATTTTAAGCTAGCCATAGAGTATCACAAACAACATCTTAGCATTTCAAAGGAAGTAGGGGATAGGGCCGGGGAGGGGAAAGCCATTGGTAATCTCGGCAACGCTTATAATAGTCTGGGCAATTTTAAGCGAGCCATAGAGTATCACAAACAACATCTTAGCATTGCAAAGGAAATTGGGGAAAGGGCTGAGGAGGGCAATGCCAATGGTAATCTTGGCAACGCTTATAACAGTCTGGGCAATTTCAAGCGAGCCATTAAGTATCACGAAAAAGATCTTAGCATTGCAAAAGAAGTAGGGGATAGGGCCGGCGAGGGCAATGCCAATGGTAATCTTGGCAACTGTTATCACAGTCTGGGCAATTTCAAGCGAGCCATTGAGTATCACGAACAAAATCTTAGCATTGCAAAGGAAATAGGGGATAGGGCCGGGGAGGGCAAAGCCAATGGTAGTCTTGGCATTGCTTATAACAGTCTGGGCAATTTCAAGCGAGCCATAGAGTATCACGAAAAAGACCTTAGCATTGCAAAAGAAGTAGGGGATAAGGCTGGGGAGGGAAGCGCATATGGCAATCTCGGCAACGCTTATGGCAGAATGGGTGTGCTTGAAAATGCTCTTCTCTTTGGCGAACAACATCTTACTCTTTCCAAGGAAACGGAGGATCCAGTAGGGCAGGGAATTGCTTGCCATTGGCTTGGTCGTGTTCATGAATTATTAGGCTCGTTGTGCAAATCCCTTAATTTTTATCGTCTAAGCATAAAACATTTCAATGAAACAAGGCGTCTTCTTCAGTCAGAAGATGCATGGAAAATAAGCTTTCGTGATACAAAACAAGAGGCGTACACAGCTCTGTGGACCGCACTTTTAAGGAATAGAGAGGTTGATGAGGCTTTGTTTGCTGCTGAACAAGGACGAGCACAGGCCTTGACAGACATTTTGAAGGTGCAATTTGGCGTTGATGAAGAACCCTCCTCGGCAGTTGCGAGGACGGAAACTATCTCGGCTGTTATGAAATATTTGCCTCTACAAACAGTTTTCATGGCACTTGAAGGGAACACTATCAGTTTTTGGGTTCTGAGAGGAGGAAACGGAATAAAGTTCAGGCAAAAGGAAATCGAAAATGGAAGTGCCGTTTCACTTATGGAAACTACTTTAAATCAGATTGGCGCGGGGACTGTTGTCCGATGCGAGAATCGCTCCGTACGCAGACAACGCAGCAACTTCTCTTGCAATAGAGAGGCTGTTGAGGAAACCTTTCAGTCCTTGAGAATCTCCGACAAGACTTTGCGGCGCTTGTATGATGTCTTAATCAATCCAATTGCAGACTTGCTCCAGGGTGATCACTTAATCTTTGTTCCTGACGGACCATTTTGCTTGGCTCCGTATCCTGCATTGAGTGACTCTGTCAGGATCCGTACTGTTCCCTCATTGACCGCTTTGAAACTGATCGCAAGTGCACCTGACAACTTCTACAGTAAGGGTGAAGCTCTGCTTGTGGGCGATCCGTGGTTAAAGGAAGTCACTCACGGGGCCGGTAAACTCATTTTTGAACAGTTGCCTTGCGCCAAAAAAGAGGTGGAGATGATTGGAGAACTTCTGCAGACCGTTCCTCTCACTGGAAGAAATGCAACGAAAGCTGAGGTGCTGAAAAGAATGAAGTCAGTTGCCTTAATCCACATTGCTGCTCATGGAGATTCGAAATTTGGAGAAATTGCTTTGGCCCCAAATCCTGAACGCGCATCCCAGATTCCAGAAATGGAAGATTTCATGTTAACAATGAATGATGTTCATGCAGTGGGTCTTCGGGCAAGACTGGTTGTTCTGAGCTCTTGTCACAGTGGCCAGGGACAGGTGAATTCTGAGGGTGTAGTAGGAATAGCCAGAGCTTTCCTGTGTGCTGGTGCCCGATCTGTTCTGGTGTCACTCTGGGCAATTGATGATGAGGCAACCTTGCTGTTCATGAAGAGTTTCTATCAACACTTGGCAGATAGAAAAAGTGCAAGTTTAGCTCTTCATTATGCTATGAAATCTCTTCGGGAGACAGAGAAGTATTCCGCCATTAAATACTGGGCGCCATTTGTGTTAATTGGCGATGATGTCACGCTTGAATTTGGGCACCAGAAGCTTCGAAAGAATGGTAAGTGCTTTTAGATTATGATTTTAATTACTGAAAAGAATTACATTGTACAAGTTTTTAGTTAGCAAGTTGTCAAGACAAGGAGGTAAGTTGTTCACAGAGAAATGGTTTCAAAATCGGTCGCCGGTGTAGATCTTTTGCGAATTGCTTTGGCTAGCCACTCAAGTAAATATTGATTGCATTCACCAGGTCAGGTTCTTTTCTTCCTGCACATAACTGTTTGAACAGTGAAATGCACTGAAACGAAATAGCTAATTACCGGCTACCCGTGACAAGTGAAGGTAGATATTGAGGGCTTATAGTCTACATGTGACAGTGACACTTTGTTGAATAGGAATTGATGCTATTAACTATACACATGTATGGAGAAACGGTTTTATTGATGAAAATAATTGTCTTTATTCATTTATCACTCTGAATGAAAATACTAATCACCATTTAACCCGCTATTTTTTTCTCTTTTCTTTCTTTAGAAACGGCGTCCAAAACTTGAGAAAACTACTTCTTGTACTCTGATGCGTCAATATGTCATTTTCCTTACAGTAATTATATGAGTTACTGAAAATAATTAAGCATTCAAACGTCATAAGTGATCAAGGAAAAGTAGGTTTGTAAACTTAGTTTACTGGTGACATTTATTTCGCATACGAACTTTCCATTTAAGGCAAAGAGAGAGTTTCGACGAAGAGCGTTTTTCATTTCTGTAACTGAACACCAAATGTCAATGATATTACTATAATCAGCTTTTTTTAAAGCAAAAGTTTAAAGTCCCGGTCTTCTAATTAGTAGGCACATTAAGTTTACGATCTTTAGGATCTTTCTGTGAAAAAAAAGGTGCAGAAAAAAGTCCATGGACAAAGAAATGGCAATTTTTTCAAGTGTCTAAAATGTAAATTCTATGAGTTTTTTTGCACTGTGACCGGGACAACCGTGAACACCTAAAATATGTTAGGTACTTATTGTTTTTAAGCCAGTCATGTTTGAGGACTTCACACGCTCAAACCCCAGACTTAATAACCTTTGTTAGTAGTAGATAATACAGGTATTCGCAACGGCACCGCATGTTGAAAGCAACAATTGTTTCGGAGCGCCATTGTTCATCAAAAGGACAAATACATGCACTGTTCTGTTTCTTTATCGGTAGTCTCAGAGCTTAAACGACCAGAATTAGCTCAGATTAAATCCATTGCCTGGAAAATCTAAAGCCGACACAGTTCTTGCCGCGCAAGCAATAGTAAGTAAACACTCTGCGGTTGAACGGGTGATTGGACAGAAATGACATTCCTCACATATTTCAGGTCTTCGCGGTTTTCCCAGTTGCACTTTAAGGGGGCCAACGTAAAATTAAAAAAAATGGCAGACCTCTTGAGCAAGTTTCTAGAAGTTAATATACATAGAAGTTTTTAAGACTCAAGAAATTGCTAGAAAAAGATTCCAGAATCAAACAAATAGAGAGTTTCTCAGAAACGTGGATTTTCTAAGATATCGCCTCAGAGGGGCAAGGCAGACCATTTTTGAAATGGGCGATTTCTTGGGCAAAATTTCTGGCATCTAAAAACTAGGAAATGAAAGTTACCTGATGTCGTGATTAGTCTGCATTGAAAGTTTAATGACTGTAAACAAATTGTCTTGGGCAAACTTCTGGATTTGAGTGATCTCCTTGGGCAATTTCTTAGGGAAACTTCCAGGGCCCGGTTGTTCGAAACCCTATTAACTTAATCCAGGATTAGCGTAAACTTTTGTTTCATGTTTTCAACTTTTTGGTGAAAGTTTCTTTTGCTTCTTTTTGTTTTGAAATATTTACTTCTTCTAATCTAAAGTTTTGCTGAATATCAGCGTTGAACAGCATTTAGGAATAGAGAAATAAATTCCTTGGTTAATTTTTAATCTGGGATTAACGTTAATCGGCTTTTGAAGAATCGGGCCCAGAAGGTTAAAAACTAGGAAATAAGAGTGTTGCTTGATCTGTTAATTAATATCCATTGAACTGTTAAGGACTATAAATATTTCATTCTTTAGTCTTAGAACTTGTGATGCAAACTAGTTAAAAGATAATGCATAGATAGCTAAGTAGGAAACCCCTCACTCCAAACGGGCAGTGTAATGAACTATCACAGGTAAATGCAAGATGATATATATAGTCATAGTCTAGTTATTTTGTAAATAAATATTGTGAAATCTCCAATGTGGTTTACAAAGAAAAAATTCTGACTGACCAGTGCTGTACTTACAGAGAATTATGGAGAGAAGAATTACGTTGTCCATTTCCATACAATCGTCGCAAATGGTAACTTGAGCACAAATTTGCTATCGTAACTACAGAGGAAAGTATTTTATTGACTTTTCAAACAAGCAGTCTACAGGTTTTCTACCACTGTTAGTTATTTCTCTTTGGAAATGGACTGTGGGCGCTTTGCATTTGAGCGGTAGAGAATTTAAGCAAGACTTGAACCAATGACCGTGTGATTGCGTCACTGAAGGGAGCTAGTCACTGACGAGTTCGAATTATACCCCTTAATACACCTGCCTACACACTTAGACAAAGTAAAATGAAAAATTAGTACCCCCTTCCCCCAAAATCAATAGGGAGCTGTAAAAACGGCGACGGCAACGAGAACGTCACAAATGTGCATATTTGGTGGGCAAAAACATTTGCTTTGCACGCTCTGCACGTGTGTTTTTAATTTTTGTCCATTTCTTTGCCGTCGTCAGCAAAACAACAACGTGAAATTGCCAAATTTGAGGTCTTAAGGCCTGGCCAAAGGCTCCTAACATTACAATGCAACATCTTCCAACATTTTTGCATGATGTTGCGACATGTGTTGAATGGACTGGCCAAACACACGCAACATATCGCAACAGGGTGGCCAAACGTACGAAACATGTTGTGCCCAACAATGCTGCAAGATGTTGCGTTGAAATGTTGCGAGCGTTTGGCCAGGCCTTTATGGAGGACGTCAGCATCTGGAGATAAATTTTCATTTTTTCCCCTAAATTAAGCGTGATTCATATCGGTTTCATTCTTGAGGGACTGCCACACCATTGTCATGTTAAAAAGTTTGGAATAGTAACGAAGTGATTGCAATAATGAGAATTTATATTTTGAGACGACGCTCTCGTCGCCGTCGTCGTTACTAGAAGCTCCCAAATGATGAATCCGTGCGCAACTTGAACCTGCCATTTTTTCATCATTGAAATTGGGGGAAGGGGTAATCTTCATTTTCCATTTGAAATGTCCAAGATCGTCTTTAGGTCTTAAACGAAACAAACCGGAGGAAATCAGTCATTACAAGGTCACTTGGCAACACCTTTATTGCGGTGAAAGTAACTTGAAGATTGACCAGGTCATGCGCGTCACAGCCTGACGAGGAGTTGTG
>BLFP01004842.1:614285-627658 GCA_014634505.1 Montipora efflorescens | reverse complement strand
TGCAATCATTTCATGAATCACTCGCATTAGGTTTAAATTCTCACGAATTTTGTATCTTTCTTATGGATCGAATAAAACAACATAAAGACTATACGATTCCGTATCCAGTCACTCATCCGATAACCATTTTCCCTTGGAACAGTAGTGGTAGTGGTAGTGGTAGTAGTAGTGGTAGTGGTAGTGGTAGTGGTAGTGGTAGTGGTAGTGGTAGTGGTAGTGGTAGTGGTAGTGGTAGTGGTAGTGGTAGTGGTAGTAGTAGTAGTAGTGAAGACCAGTGAACTTTATTTTAAAATCAGATTTAGAGTAGGACATAAAATAATGCTCGTATCTCCGAGCAAATAAGAATTAGATAAAATATAGTGATTCAAATATTAAATAGTTAAAACTGATAAAGAAGAGATGTGGTATGTACAATTTAAATAAGAACGACATTGTGAAAATTAGGCGTTGATCATAAGAGAAACGTGTAAGGTTTGACATTATTGCTGAAGTCTTGCAGTGATTGTTATATACAGTATGCAGGTGCGGTACCATGGAGCGATTTGTATGCTGAATCCTTCTTGTTTCTAAACTTGTCATACTCAACTTCCTTGGCAAAGTCTCATATGTGTTATAGTTGTCATCTAAAATAATGCGTTAAGCTTGCTTGTTGATTGACTCTAGTGGTAGTGGTAGTGGTAGTGGCCCGGGGTGCCCCCCCCCCCCTTACTTTGGCAAAAAGTATATATTCTGGTAAAAATGGAGGCTAAAATTTTTTTTGGGTTCACACACTCAAAAATACCGCACCCTGTATCCTTCTTGTTTCTAAACTTGTCATCCTCAACTTCCTTGGCAAAGTCTCACATGTGTTGTGGTTGTCATCTAAAATAATGCGTTAAGCTTGCTTGTTGATTGACTCTAGTTTATCCGAATTTTTAACTCCGCAAAAATGCGATACACCACTACAGTACAGAAAGCAGAGCATAGTAAAAGCCTTATACAACCGTATTTTTATACTGCTACATACAATATTTCTAAAACGCTTGATGACATTAAGTTGATTATTGGCACAATCACAAAAATCCGAGACATGCTTTTTAAGCTTCAGTTTGTTATGTAAGTTAACTCCTAGTATTTTCTTTCTTTATCTCGACATCACCAATTTTAAAAGGGAAGGCATGACTGATAAATAAGTAAATAAAGGGTTCTGTTTTTTCCTAAAGTCTGCATTTTTCATTTCCTAAAGGGAAACGATAGTGCGTGCTTCTTTATTAAGCCATACTTAATGGAGGAGCGACTGATTTGAAAACCCTGCAAAATTCAAAAGAGGAGATTATTGTTTGATTTTATTTTTGTTGCCAATTTCACGTGACTTCCTGTCTCAAACTCGAACGCCAAACAATCGACTGTCGCTTAAACGTTTGCCATGTTTTCTAACCACTTCCCTCTCCATTAACTATGATTAAGTTGACAGATTTTTGCCGACAAACCTCCCCGTACTAACTCTGTTAAAGGGGCCATATTATGGTATTTTGGTGTGTATCAGGAAAAATAATGGTTAATCACGAATTTTAAACTTGTCCATAGTACACTGTAATGACTGTGTAATTACCTCCTTTTCTTCTAAATCACAGAAAAGGTTGTTCTGTGCCAAAATGACCTTTTTCCAGTTATCATAAACTGAAAAACTTCAAGCCAACTTTTTTCACGATAACCAAGATGCGTTTTTTATCCTTACAGCTATATATTTGCCATTCAGTGACATGCGCTTGACAATACATAGAATCTTCTGTTTTTTTTTGTAGAAGCGTGTGTTTCCTGCTGTTTCTTTTGCAGGGAGTAGTGATTACATTTTTTCTTTTTTTTTTCCTTTTTCCCTTCCCAGTAGAGAAAAACTAAAAATAACCTTAGAGTGATGAGTAAGTATAGGAGAGGCAAGGAAGCTTAGTGGTTCGGGGCGTTACACTTGGAATTGTGAATTGAAAGGTTCATGTCAATCTGACCACCAACAAAGAGTCATATGATTGGGTAATTTAAGATTTAATTTTCTCCTCGTCAGCACTTGCAAAAAGCCAACAGGTCTGTTTCTCACCAGTTTAAATTCCTTAAGACTTGTTGTGTTTTGAAATAGTGTGTCAATGAGGGGAGCCACCAATTAAGCACACATTCTTGTAGAGACATTATTTTATAGTCCTAGCAGTCCGTTCTCTAACAGTCAGTCGAGTCGCCCTCTTTACACGAGTGGCTCGACTCTCTGATAAGGGACTGCTGCCAGTCTATTATTTTGATGAGGTGCGCATCACCATTTATCTGTACTTAATCGAAGAGCTCATCATATTAATTTAGCCGCGTACACAAGCATTGCATAAAAACCAGTCAGATATGTTCAGGTATGCACGTGATTACATGCACAACGATTTCAATAAGCGTCACGAAGTGTCCCCTTGCTCTTCTCGCCAACTTCAACATCACTCATGTCGTGGAATACAGACAAAAAACGTCACAAAAGTGTCCCCCAAATGCTGCTCTTTAAGTAAACATTAACTGCTGCATTTATCCAAAGCTAAAAATAACGCTAACCTTTATCCTTCGTGTCACATGTCAAAATTGGGCGTGCATCTAATAAAAACCTTAAATGCTCTAATTTCGAATTCCCCATAATACACTTTGTCTGCCCCTCCAAATTTTGCATAAACCATTGTTTTCAAATGCTCTTGGGAATATGCAGTGTCCCCAAGAGCATTTGAAAACAATAGTTTATGCAGAATTTGGGGGACAAACAAAGTGTATTATGGGGAATTCGAAAATAGAGAATAACAATGACTAAAACGAAGTTTTATGAGCCCGCGAGACTGAGCACCCCCAGCAAACCATTGTTTTAGCGAAAACCGCAGGTCAGCAGCCTGGTTCTGGTCATTGCTGTCTAAGGTCTTCCGCACCTAATTTGGTGCATTTCTGGACATAAAACCAGTGAGTCCTTGACGGCATTTTCTCCTCGATCCAGCTCCCTCAAGATTTCAAAGCATTAAATAGGAAAATTCCAGTTAAAATAGACATGTGTCTTTTTGAAATCAAGGCTTTAAAACTTGGGTCACTTAAATCTTTAGTTAACATATTTTTGAAATGCAAAGAAAAATAGGAATAGATTTTTTTTATCATAGTAGCAATGATATGAACAAGGAATTTATGCGCAATGCTCGAGTTCTGATTCATTAACTCGCTTGCTTCCTGTTGTTTTCTCTTTTCTTTATATTAAAGCAAGGAATTATGACGCTATTGTTTTTACGTTTATTTTATAAAGCGGTCACGGTTATTCAGTTGCGACAGAAGCACGCACGCAAACAATCTACCGATATTGCTTATTCATTGATTTATTTGTAGCTGGATTCCTTGTTGATGCTTACCCTGTTTCAACGAGACTATTGCAAGGTAAGCTTAATTGAATATTCTCGCCTAATGTGTGTAGTTAATTACTTGTTTGTTGTGTGACAGAACTATCCTGCCTCTTTTATTTACTTGTACATTGAAAAAGTAAGTTAATTTAAGTCACTTATGTCTAGATGAAGTGGAGTAAGTTTCGGTTTTTCCTATCGAGTTAGATTCATCAAAATGGAGGGTTTGACCAACCAAAAAATGAATGCCTGAGAATGCATTTAAAAATTCTGATTCTGTTATGTCTCATCGGCTTTAAAGTCACACTCAAAGCTAAGCAAGACTACAGCTTCATATATTTGGGTTCCTTTTGCAACCTTAAACCTCGCGAGACTAAACCGTCAGTTGCTGGGAGCAATGAAACAGCCAACTATTTGGATATAAACAGTCATCGTTCCGTAAAGAACTGTCTCGTAATTTGCACAGATTCATCGAGTATAAAATAACTTGGTGTTCTTTATGTTTCGTTTCTCATTGAAATACCTCTCCTAATAACTTTGGAGTTTCTCGAGAATGTCGCAACCGTCAATCGTAATTGGGCAGGGTTGTTTTTTTGGCCTCTCATCAGTCCGCATCCATTTGGAACGACAGTGGTAATTAAGTTGGTCGATGTTTCTCAACATTGTCCGATAACAAAGTCATTTTATTCTTAATAAACAAGTTGAGCCTATGATCCTCGCCGGCAGTTATGAACGCAATTTTAGCAATTCGGTAAGAGTAGGAAGAGGAGGCAGCCTGAAACTTCAAGACTTCAACGGGATTTGAACCCTTTACCTCGTTGAAGACTTGAATTTTCAGGCTTCTCTACCGAATCTACGCAATTGCTAAAATTGCGTTCATAAATGCAAGGATCGTAGCTTCACTTGATTTCATATCCGTCGTTCAATATATGATTGATTTCATATATCATTTCATTCGTTGATTACTTTTTACTTGCTTCCTGTTGCTTTCTCTGTACTTTGGATTATAGCTAACAACTTTGTCAGTATTTCTGTTATGTATATTTTCTGAATTAAACTGAAATAAGTGATCGCGGTCATTCATTTGTGACTGACGCACGCACGCACGCAAAAAATCCATCCCTCTTTAACTTATTTGTAGTGGGATTCATTTTTCCTTCTGAACTGGTGGTAAAGAGGAACGTTGCAAGGCAATAAGAAAATTAGCTTGCTGCAAGAGTGTAATAAATTATTTCTTTGTGGTTTGATCGACCTATAGGGCTCTCTGTTAGGCTGTACAGTTTTCAAAAACCCAATTAAATAGCATTCCATTTTAATCTTTTTCAGTTTTGCCCTGCCTTCTTTAAAGTTGTATTTGATGTCTTATTCAAACCTTCCTTCAATTTGTAAGTAGATACAATGTATTTTTACGTTTCGCTTGATTTGGTTGCCAGTTCCCAGTCCCTAAATTTGCCCAATTATAAATTTCGTAACACAGCCCCTTTAAAACAAAGCAAAGTTAGAGCCTTATTTATTTTGTTGCATAAAGAACGTTTCAGTTTTACGCTCTTGCTCCACTCAGATTTGTGTTAAGAAAGTTAACACTTTTCCTACAAGATAATGTTTTACTGAGAGACTTGATAATGGAATAACCACGTAAAATTGAAATTGCAGAGTCACGACGCCATTGCTTCACCTCCACGAAACTTTTGCTTTTGAAAAGCATCCGTTCGGAGCAACACTGGTAAGTTTGTTTTCATGTAATTTAAAAGCCCTGAAAGTAATCGATAATCACAACCCTCAAGATTTTAAAGCTAGGAATGGTGGACCATCGAATAAGAAAATTCCAGTTAAAATAAACAGGTTTCTTTTTTAAATCAAGGCTTCAAAACTTGGGCCCCTTAATAGTGTTAAATAAATTAAATGGCATAGTTTTGAAATCCAAAGAAAAACAAGACATGATTTTTTGGTCACGGTAACACTTAAATAATATGAGCAAGTAATTTATGCGTAATCAACGAGTTCTGATTACTTTTCATTTGTTTCCTGTTGTTTTCTCTATACTTTATATGAAAGCAAGGAAGTATGACGGCATTGTTTTTACGTTTATTTTGTAGAGAGGTCACCGTCATTCATTTGTGACTGAAGCACGCACGCAAACAATCTACTGATATTCCTTACCATTGATTTATTTGTAGCTGGATTCCCTGTTGATGCTCACCCTGTTCCAACGAGAGTATTGCAAGGTAATTGAATATTCTAGCCAACTATGTAGGTATATAGTCGATTACTTTTTTTGTGTGATATAACTATCCTGCCTTTTATTCTTTGCTTGTACATCGGGAAAATAAATTAATTAAGTCTTTTATGGTTAGATGAAGTGGAGCAAGGAAGCTCTCCATTTTTGACAGAACTCATGACTGGCCAGACCAGGCATTTGGAAGGACTAACTCTACAACGCCTTTAACTTAACACATCGCAAGGATGATATAAACTCCACCAGAAAAATGCGAGGGATAAAAGGACTTTTGAACTTTAATTTTGACAGAACTGACTGGCCTGGCCAGACATTTCGAAGGCCTAAATCTACAACGCCTTCTAATTAATACATTTCGAAGATGATATATTCTCCCCCAGAAGAATGCGAGGGATTATCATGCAAGTGTTCCTTTAAATTGTTGCATTTTCTTTGAAGACTGACTGGTCTGGCCAGCCAGTTCTGACAAAAGGAAAGCGTCCTAAGTTTCAGTTTTCTTATCCGGTTAGATTCAAAATAGAGGGTTTGACAAAGCAAAAAATGAGTGCCTGAGAATGCATTGAAGAATTCTGATTCTGTTATGCCTCATCGGCTTTAAAGTCACACTCAAAGTGAAGCAACCTTAAGCCTCGCAAGACTAAACCAGCAGTTGTTAGGAGCAATGGGACAATCAATTGTTTGGATAACAGGCATTTGATCTTGTTCCTTATTTCAGAACTGCCTTATTAATTTGAACAGTTTGATCGATTATGAAACTACTCAGGGTTCTTTACGTTTCATTTGTCGTTGAAATGCCTCTCCTAATGACTTTTGAGTTGCTACTCTGCTCACATTTTCGTTAAAGTGGACTATTTTATCGAGAGGGTCGATAATGTCCTAAGCACATCAATCGTAATTGCAGAGTAATTTCTTGGCCTCAAATCAATCCGCATCTATTTGGAACGACAGTGGTAATTAAAATGCTCGTTGTTTCTCAACTTTTTTCTAATAACAAGAATAAGTTATTTGTTTTGGTAATCACATGATTTCGAGTGCAATTTGAAATAAATAAGCACGAGTAAATTTTTATCAAAGACGACCAAAATTGTAGTCTTTAAAAAAATTTTTCAAGTGCTTAATTTTTCCAAATTGCACGAGAAAAATCATGTGATTACTTATTAATAATATGCATGAAAAAATTTGAGATGGTTAAGCAGAAGAAACGCACGCGCAGGGAAAAAATACGCCATAATTGCGCCATCAAGGGCGTGTGGTCTTGATTTGAAAACAAAAGATTTGATTGGTTCCGACCAAACATTATTGTTTATTAGCCAATCAGAATGCTAGGTTTGTAACCTCTGTTCTGCATTGTGTTAATTGAAAACTGCATTTCTCTTAACCAATCAGAATCGAGTAATTTTTTCATGTATATTATATGCTTAATAAATTGACCAGTTCTAATTACTTTTTACTTACTTCCTGTATAGTTTTCTCTTTACTTTTAATGAAAGCTAACAACTCTGTCAGTATTCCTGTTATGTTTAGTTTCTGAATTAAACTGAATTAAGTGATCACGGTCATTCTGTTGTGAGTGACACAAACGTAAAAAATCCACCGCTAATCCCTTAACTTATTTGCAGTGGTGTTCATTATTCCTGCTGAACTGGTTGTAAAGAAGAAATTGCAAGGTAATTAGTAATATTAGCTTGCTGCAATGATGTAATAAATTATTTGTTTGTTGCTTGGTTGACCTATACCGTCCTCTATTCTTTCATTGTACATTGAAAAAGTAAGTTAATGCTGTATATCTTGAATTTTTCCTGAATGAAGAAGATTTTAGTTTTCTCATTGGCTGAGATACAAGATGGAGGGAGTTACGAAGCAAATGATGAGTAAGAATGTATTGAAAAATTCAGGCAGTTCAGTTGAAAATCGACAAAATCAACTGGTAAAAATCAATTATTCGCTACGCAACTTACTTTTGGTGAACACAACGAACAGCGTCGTGACAAAAAATGTCTGTCAAGCATACAGAATTTTAAACACGAAGACACACTAAAAAAGGCGTGGTGCCTTAGGCCCATGGAGATGATTTATCAATTAACCGTGGACGCAACCGAGCTCTGCGATAATTTGTGCAATAAAAAGGCTCTTAAGACAATCTGACCGTAAAATGCCATAAAATATTATCTTTAGTACTTTTTAAAACCCCAGTCCCTTTTTCTCGCGCTAAAAATATCTTTTAAGGTTATTAATCAGTGATGCTTGAATGAATTGGAACAAAAGCAGAGCGTGCATCGACCCTTTTTTTATAGAGTGTTCTCATGTGACGTCACGGCGGCCATGTTAATGTACTTAAACAATGGAACAGCGGCCATGTTGGTGTACCCAACTAATCCTCCAGTTTCTTTTTTTCAGGGAAAAAAAGGAGGTTAGTGATCACGTGAGTGAAAACACTCAATAGTGCGTCTTCGTGTTTAAGTTTAAAAAACGCAAATTCCTATCCTTTTTGATGTCCTTCAGTTTAGCCCTTACCCTGTTTCCTTTAAATTTGTATTTCATGTTTTATTCAAAGCTTTCTTGAATGTTTTAAGTAATTATTTTTACGTTTCCCCTGGTAGGGTTGCCACTTCCCGGTCGCTAAATTTGGCTGATTATAAAATTCGTAACACATCCCCTTTGAAGCTAAGCAAGGTTAGAGCCTTATATTTCTTCGTTCCCATAGCGACCTGAACCTCATAGGTATAAACCATCAGTAGATGATCGGAGCAATGGAACAATTAGCTATTTGGGTGACGATCACTTGATCTCGTTCCATGTTGAACTGTGTCATTAATTTGCACAGTTTGATCGAGTACGAAATTATTTTTATTGTTCTTCTTTTTCCATATGTTACTTTTCTTAAAGGGAACCTTCACTAAAGCAAGAAAAAATAAATTTAACCGCCGGAACATAACGTATACAATCAAAGTTGTCGGAACGTTTTCCAATGGAAGCGTTTGTAGCTAAATAAATGAGGTTTAAAAACACTTGTTTTTGTGTTCAAATTTCCCGGTTGCCGCCATCTTGAATGAATGAATGGTGACTTGTCGTGGTTGCCTTATTAAGGAATTTGAGATATACGACGCGGTGGTTAACGAGAACGCCACAAAACAGCAATATCATTGGTTAAAAGAGGAAAAATAATCGTGCTGCAAGTGCGGCACGCATTTTAGCATATATTTTTGCGGTACTCTGCTCAAAAACGACATGAAATAACAAATTTGAGGTTTTCACACAGGTAACCCAGGCTCACTGTGTGTGCCACATAGGTAAATATAGAGAACATATGAGGCGAAGTTTAGGTCTGAAAATTTGCAAGAAAATGAAACTTACCATGTGGTGAGCTGTTGTTGTCTTTAATACGTGCACGAAGGTTCGGGAAAAATGGTCCCCGTTCACCTTCCTTCATAGTATAGTGACAAGGTAGGAGACGGAAGCCAGCGTAGGGACTCCGATCGACCCAAAACAAGCACGATTTTTTCGTGAAAATCGAATCCAGTCGCTAAATAAACACGCTAGGCTTGTGGAACATGAAGTTCTCTAAACCATGAATCCACTGAAGCATCTCCAGGTAGCAACGCGAAGCCACCAGACTCCGTAGAACTTGTAAGTTAACCTGCTAAAATGGCGGCCAGAAACCGTTGTCCTCGCAAAGTGTCCAATTCAAAATGGCACTGAACTCGGGACGCCTGGTGACGAGTATAATAAGTTCTGGAGGGAGGGGAGTCCCGGATTGCTCAGTGAGTTTGTTTTTAGCAATTTGGGACTCCCCTCCCTCCAGAACGTGTTATTCTCGTCACCAGGCGTCCCGACTTCAGTGCCATCTTGAATTGGACACTGCGAGGAACGCTAATTCGCTAAAGAAGCCAGATTTTTTCAGATTTAGGGTGTTCTTCCGGGCAAGTTCTCTACAAAACGAAGTCGGTGACCCCCCATTCTTTTTACATTTCTGACATCACTAACTCATCATCTTTCAATCGTTAAATTTGCAGAAAAAAATCAATGTTAGAAAATTTTCGCGCGAACGTCCTTAAGATGCCAGCACCCAAGACATTTAAAGTGAAAATAACAAATCTAAAGTTTAATTTTTTCGATCCAAACACTTTTTAGGAGAAAATTGCCGCGCAAATTTGATTGCAAACATTATTTTGTTAGTATAGGTAATAACATGATTTCGAGTGCAGTTTGGAATAAATAAGCACGAGTAAATTTTTTCAAAGACGACCAAAATTGCACGAGCCCGTAGGGCGACTGCAATTTGTAGTCTTTGAAAAAATTTACAACTGCTTATTTTTTCCAAATTGCACGAGAAAAATCATTTGATTACTTATTAATAATATACATGAAAAACTTCGAGATGGGTAAGCAGAAGAAACGCACGCGTATCACGCACTCAGGAAAAATTGTGCCATAATTGCGCCATCCAGGGCGTGTGGTCTTGATTTGAAAACAAAAGATTTGATTGGTTCTGACCAAACCCTATTGTTTATTAGCCAAACAGAATGCTTGGCTTGTTACCTCTTTTTGCACTGAATTATCTCTGTTCTGCATTGTGTTAAATGAAAACTGCATTCCTCTTAACCAATCAGAATCGAGTAATTTTTCATGTCTATTATTACGTTTAAAATTATTCATTAGTCGGAGTGGAGGTCCCCTTTAAGAACTTTTTACTTTTTCACTGCAGATCTACTCAGCTTTGTGTTACGAAAGTTAACACTTTTGCTACAAGATAATGTTTTACGGCGAGATTTGATAATGGATGTCCACATCAAATTAAAATTTCACAGTCACGAAGCCACGGCTTGACCTCACACGAAACTTTTGCTTTTGAAAAGCATCCATTTGGACCAACACTGGTAAGTCCCTCGTTGCTCCTTATAGCTTTATCTTACGAATATGACTCAGACGATGCAAACCAGCTCCGATTACATACACTCTTTTTTTAGTAAAACTATCTAATTTTGGAGCTGAGGGTGAAAGTTCTTATATATTTTTGCGATGTGAAGCTGAAAACTTTTTTAAGATGTTAACTTTACATGGTATAGTATTTCAATAAAACAATGCGGACGTGACCAGCCTGGTTTACTGGTACCATTGAGTACTACAACTCAAAGCTGAAATTATAGATATGATCAACTACCTTGATGGTACATCAGAGTTTGTTTCGCCTGATGACTTTGATGGTGTTGAAGTTATTTTGGAACGATTATTATACAAAATATGCCCTTAAGTATTTGGATTAAATTTACATTTATTTACCTTTATTTTATACTCTCATTTAAAATACAAACGAACAAAATAAAAGCGTTCTTAATCGACTCTCAGCGGGAGGAATGTTCCTACTACGTTCTTAAAAATGTGGTTAATCTTAGCTAAGAGGTTCTTATAAAAAAGGGTTTTGTTCCTCTTTTAATGTATTTTAAAGCACTGAGGTAAGCCAAGAATCCTTGACAAACATGTTAAGACAATAATAACTTCTTTCCTTCCACATCTGAAAAACTATTGTTGCATGAATTAAATCATATTAGGGAGCTTAAACCACAGAAGACTGAGACCAGAAGTGAACATTTCTCATGCCAGGACTGTAGTCTCTTATAGATTTTTAAACGAAGCGTCTCTAATAGAGAAAATATCCTAGGCAATACAAATGTCAAGACAAATTAAAAGGGAAATTATCTCCCTTCCGGTTGCTGTCCGTGACTCAAAAACTGTCGCGTGTTTGAGTTTCCTAATCAAGGGACTTAACACTTATGTACATCGTGAAAAATGTAAAAAAACAAAAATATAACTTTGAACTACCGTTAGCTCTTTTGCGATAACTCCATCTCGTTCAAGTAGTGCGACGTGATTGAAGTATCCTAAAAGTAATTTGGTAGTTTAAGAGTACAAATTATGCTTAGGTTGTCGTCAAAACCCAGTCAAATTTAATGTTTTCACGTCGTTGTTATGCAGAGCACCGCAAAAATATTAGGTAAAATGCGTACCGCACGTGCAGCACGATTTTGTCCCTCCTTGAACCATCGATATTAAAGTTTTGGGCCGTTGTCGTTGCCGTGCGGCTTCAGGGACTTTAAGATCTACGACGCCTACGTGAACGTAAACGTTACCTCAAATTATAAATGTGCAATATCGTAAGTCTTTCGCGATTATTCCATGTTGCGTCGTTCAATGTGGTCGAAGTATCTTAAAAATGAAACGCTCGAGCCGTTTCAGAGTAAAAACAGAAAATGAAAGATTCACACTTGTAAGCTCTCGTTGTCGTCAAAACCTCAAGTTTGGTGATTTCACGTCGTTGTTGTGAACAGTACTGCAAAAATATGTGTTAAAGTGCGGGTTATAGACGAAATGCAGAAGTGATCCTCGTAGCCTTTGTGGCATGAGTATGGTGCTGTAGCAGAAATCCCCTTTCAGGTTAGGATCCATGCACTCGAGCATCACAGGTTTGAGTTCTTTATCAATAACAAACTCCTCGGCGACTTTGGACAACGTGTAAGTTAGAGATATGGGCCTCAGATGTTTGTTAAAATCTTCGACAGAGGTGTCTTTGGGCACTGGTTGGACATCCGCTTGTTTCCAAATATGCGGGACTTTCCATTCTGCTTACAGATTTCCTGAAATTCATTTTAGCTGAGTTGAAGGTCTTCCCATTTGGATCCTGGCAATGCTCTTGGCTCCAATGGCTTTGGCGGATTGGGATGAGCAACCAGGTGACACTCGTAGCAGGATTTGCAGAATCTTTCCGCTGCCTTATCTATACAAGGCCATACTTCTCAGATTTTGATTTGTTCTGACAATTCCCAAGTGTCCTTCATGGACTAAGGCAATTGCTTGAGATCTTGGCTTGCTTGGTAGTACAGTGTGGGTACATCTTTGGACTAGTTGTCCAATTACACACAGTTCACCTGCAGCTGGTGCGTAAGCCTTGCATTCCTCTAATCGACCAGTTTTCATTGCCTTCCTTGGAGCTTTCAACTCTTCATCCACCGCAGATGTTTCCTCAACTTCTGTTGTAATGTCAGACTCCGACACAGACTTTTTAGGGTTTCGCCATGCGTTCCTCACCCCATAACATCTGCTTAAACGAAAACCCACTTCCTTTCATGGATTATGGACTAATCAGGGGCTGTTTTCCAGTTTTAGGTAAACTCGTGTTTTGTAAGGCATTTTTTCACAGCATGTGATTGGCTATGCACGACATAATTAGTCAATGCTGCTTGGGTTTCTTTAAACAATGGCCGTGGTTTTTCATTTCAGCAGACGTTCGTGGTGGAGGAACGCGTGGCAAAGCCCTGAGAACGTCTGCGTGGGAGGCTAGTGTAGCGAGGGACCTAGTTGTGTACTTTTCTGCTCCATGATGATGGTTTGCTGCTTTGTTGTGATTAAACAAGAAAGAGGGCAGTTAGTTCCATTGAAGGGTTGTACATGTAGGTGGATCACCGAACGTTCGATATGGGCGCAGGGTTTGGAACGGCTCAGTGTGATAGAAGCAAAATGGGGAATGAATGTGCTGCTGTAATTAGCCATCCCTAGAAAGCTTCTTATTTTGCTGACTCTTGCAGGCTCCCTTGTTTCTTGCAGAGCTCTACCTCTTTCTTCTGTCGGGTCGATTCCTTTCTCAGACAGGGTGATGCCCATAAACAAGCATTTGACAACATTGAAAGGCAAGGCATGCTGTTTCAGTCGTTCCATGGTCTTGCCCAGAGCCGTGTAAATATCTCATGTCGAGCAACAGATATCCCATGATG
>BLFP01004842.1:586785-606785 GCA_014634505.1 Montipora efflorescens | reverse complement strand
TTTAGTACACCAGTAAAATATATTATGCAAAGAAAAAGAAAGCTTGGATTAGGTGTTCCAAAAAAACGTAAGAAGCTGTTGAGTGAAAAAGAACTGGCAAGAAAAATAAGCAAATGAATTACATAAACCAATCAAACGAAAATTCACTCGATGGCGTGTAGTTGTAAATCACATTGATAAAATATGGGCTGCTGATTTGGTTGAAATGCCAGAATTTGGCAAATCAAAATAAAATGTGGAAGCAGTTCATTGTCCAAGGCAATACACAATATTTAGACATACTACCCAACGTATTAAAACAGTATAATAACACTAAACACAGTTCAATAAAAATGACACCCACAGAAGCATCTAATAAAAAGAATGAAGGTTTAGTTTATATCCATTTATATGGTAATATGGAAACAGCATCAACAAAACCAAAATTTAAAGTTGGTGATAAGTTTAGAATCAGCAAAAATAATAGAAAGACTTTTGACAATGGTTATACACCAAATTGGACTGAAGAGATATTTACAATTGACAAAATCCAGTACACTAATCCAATAACTTACAAAATAAAGGATCTCAATGATGAAGAGATAAAAGGCAGTTTTTATGAACCTGAAGTATTAAAAGCCACACAGGATGTATTCCGAATCGATAAAGTCATCCGGAGAGATCATGAGAAGAAACTAGCTTTGGTTAAGTGGAAAGGATATAGCAATGACTTCAACAGTTGGATACTGATTAAGGATTTGACGGATATATGAATGAAAGCGCATAAAGTAATGTTATGTAACATATATTGTTGTAAAAACCACTGTTATATGTATATTGTAATCAGGTTCTGTATCCAGTAGCCAAAAATACCATTGCTTCTGGCTATTTTAAACGCATTAAAAATTGAAAAATGGTATTAAAAAATTATATAATCATATTATACAATGACAGAAAAAAATTATTATTGATTACGTTTTCGATTTTAGCGAGGATGACAGTGATAATTATAGCATTTCATCTTAAAACGAATGTGATAAGCCAACTCAACCACATATTGATTTGATTTCAGATGATGAATACAGTGATACTGATTATGATTATCAGCTAGAAACAGAAACAGATGAATCAGAGTATAGTGATATCGATGATGATAATAAATAATAGTCAAAAATATGATCATTTTAAACGCATATAAAAATAAATGTATATAATATAGTATAATAATGAATAAAGAAAAAAATTTAAGAAGAAGAGGGTAAAAAAGCTACTACAGCTACAAAATACGAAATATGCTTAACAAAATATGGATATGCCCAAATTGTAATCGTGATTACAAACTTGATGGAAAAACTCAACATTTAAATTTAAAAAAAAAGACATAAAAAACGATAGTTACAAACCTAATTAAAACTATTGTATACAAACAATATTTTTTTAACCCCCCATTAAGACCTAAAAATAAAATAACATATATCAATATTATATAAAATGGAAAAATCAAGTTTGCAAATTGTTCTAGATTTTGATGATTATATAATTCCTCCACCAATAGAATTTATGGATGGATACAAAACAAACAAACCAATACCTGCTAAAAGAACTAAAAAGTTAAATATAAATACCATACCTGCAAAAAGATCTGAAAAGTCAAACACAAACCAACTACAAAATATAAGAAAAACAGAAGAAACAGAAATACTTGATGATTTTTTTTAAAAATAAAGTTATAAAAACGATTGAGATAAAACCAATACTAATGCCAGTTTTGAAAAGACAGCATTTATCCGAATACACCGATGACGAATTGCATAATTTGGCGAATTTTTGAATATATATAAAAAAGGCATTCTTCAATTTTACTACGAATTTTTAAATCGTTGTTAATATAGTTTAAATAAATTGACACTTTTTATTTGAACTATAGAGGCATAATTAAGACAAAAATAATATATCGTAATATTATATAAAAAATGAAAAACTTTGATCAAATTTTAGAACAAAGATTATTTAAAGGCGTGTTTCACCGTGTTATAAATAATCGTTTTCTTTTAACAAACGAAGAAGCTAATCATTTATTAAATTACATGACCGATTACAATATTTAATTTATAGATGATAATGGCGATATTTTAAACGTACAAGTAAATGAAAAAAAAACAAACCATTAACAACAACAACAACAACAATATTTTATTATTTGACAATAAGTCCTTATTCCCCTGGCTCCGCAGGTAGCAGTGCTAATCGAGGCGGGCCAGGATAATCAGTAAAAGAAGAAGAAAATACACACAGTAAGACTACCGAGAAATAGATAGATAATTAGATAGGTAAGTAGATACGAAAACAGATTAAGTCTAAAGAAACACCTAGCTATGTAATTGAGGTTGGTTGCTAAAACAATTAACTAATGGCCCAATTGGTATTTATTTTGAAAACGACGATGAAGCAGATTTTATGGAGCTTGTTGTAAATGTAAACATAATACAACCTGATTATAAAACAATTGAACAGCAAAAACAGACACCACAACCTGTTGAAATCAAAAATTCTACAACACAAAAATCAAGTGAATGGATATGTAGCCCAAAGACAGGTCATTTAATTAAAGTTAATGGCCCAACTTACAAAAACTTATATTCCAAATCATAGCAAATTGAAAAACCCATTCCAAAACCATGCAAGAGTGTTAAGCAAATGCTTCAAAATTATAAAGAAAATACCATATTACCTACTCCAGTGCAAAGGACTAAAAAAATTGATATCAATCCCATACCTACGAAAAGAACTAAAATAATACAAACTGATACAGCTTTGAGAGGTTATACAAAATCATATGAAATCAGCATTAAAGACAATAAAGACCCCTTAATTCAATTGAAAAACACAAGGAAAGGTCTTGAAATTCATATTGAAAAATTTTTAAAATCAATGAAAGGACTTAAATTTATTGAAACATTACGAATAACGCTTAAAAAGCAAACTGGTAGGGAAAAATTTATTTTAAAAAAAGCCTACTTTAACAGTAAATCACAAGCAATTATCAACGAATAGAAAACTGAGCTAGCTTAAAAATTGTCGCAGCAACAGACATTGCTATATATTTCTCAATGGATTTCAGATGGATCTAATTGGACTATTGAAAAAATCAACAATCATTACATTAAAAATCATTAAAAATCAACAATCATTATTGTTAAATACAAACCTATGCACGCATCACCATACATTCAACTACCTTCTGAACTTCGAAATAGTGCAAAAGGTTTAATTAACATTAAAAACAATGATAATCAATGCTTCCTATGGTGTCATATAAGATTTTTAAATCCTCAGGTAAAAGATCCTCAAATGATAAAAAGAATCTGACAAAGAATATCTTAGAAAGATGGATTACACTGCAATTGAATTTCCTGTAAGAATACAACAATATAATAAAATAGAGAAACAAAACAAAATCAACATTAATGTATTTGGTTATGAAGAAAAAAAGCATATCCTGTCTATATATCAAAAGAAAAGCATGAAAATCATCTTAATTTGTTATTGATTGTAAAAAAATGAAAATGAACATTATTTACTTATCAGACTTTAATAAATTTATGTATACTAAACACAAAAAAAGAAAACATTTTTGTATGTATTGCCTTCAATGTTTTAGTTATGACAAGTTTTAACTAATCACGAAGAAATATGCATTGTACTCAATGGTGAACAATCTATTAAAATGCCTGAAAAAGGTTCAAAAGTAAAGTTCAGTAATTTTAATAAGCAACTACCTGTGCCGTTTGTAATATATAATGATTTTGAAGCTTTAACGGAAAAAATACATGGTTGCCAGCCAAATGGTAACAAATCATATACGGAAGCATATCAAAAGCATACCAACTGTGGATACGGTTATAAGGTTGTATGTTGTTATGATGATAAATATACAAAACCTATTCAGATATACACAGGCCTTAAATGCTGTATAAAAATTTATGGAAAAGATGCTTGAATATTGTAAAAAGACCATTAAAAACAGATTAAACAATCCATTAAAGATGACAAAAGAAGATGAGGAAAAGCCGGTGAATGCCATATTAGTAAACAGAAATATACTGATGATGATATTCGGGTTAGAGACCACTGTCATATCACTGCAAAAATATAGAGGCTGAGCTCAGCAAGATGGTAATCTAAATTTTAAATTGAGTGACAAAATACCAGTTATATTTCACAATCTCAGAGGGTATGATAGCCATTTTATAATGCAACAGATAGGTCAAATTGCTAAAAATCACACTTACCAAAATGAGAAAGGAAAACAGTGTCAAATGAACATTAACGCTATCCCTAATAACATGGAGAAGTATATGGCGTATATGCTCAGTAATCATCTGACTTTTATTGACAGCTTTCAATTTATGAGTTCAAGTCTCGATAAACTAGTCAACAACCTACCCCAAGAAACATTAAAATATACCTCACAAGAGTTTCAACATTATAAACTTAGTTTGATGTCTAAAAAGGCATCTACCCATATGATTTCATGGACTCATTTGACAAATTTAACGAAACAGAACTCCCAAAACAAGAAGACTTTTACAGCATATTAAACGATGTGCATATAACAGATGAGGATTATCAGCATGTGCGAAAAATGTATGGACTACTTTTAATTTAAGATCAATCGGTGAATATCATGACTTATATTTAAAATCTGACATTCTGTTGTTGGCTGATGTGTTTGAAAATTTCAGGAAAACATGTTTTCAGTATTACAAGCTAGTTTCATACCATTATTTTACATCGCCAGGATTGTCTTGGAATGCTATGCTTAAAATGACAAACATAAAATTAGAGCTAATGACTGACATTGACATGTTTCAATTTATTGAAAAGGGTATGCGAGAAGGTATATCTTACATAGCCAACCGATAAGGAAAAGCAAGTAATAAATACAAGAAAACATACCGTGAAAAGGCGCCTTTAAAGTATATCATGTAAGTACACGCTAATAATCTATATGGTTGGGCAATGTCACAATATCTTCCAACAGGTGGATTTAAATGGGTGTCAAAAAAAATAGATAAATAATCTTGACTTGTCAAAGTATAAAGATGATAGCTCCAAGGGTTTGTTCTTAGAAGTTGATTTGGAATATCAAAAAGAATTACATGACCTTCATAATGATTATCCTCTTGCTCCAGAAAAAATGAAAGTTACTAAAGATTTACCGTCACCATTTTGTCAAAAAATAGCTGATAAATTAAATATATCAGCAGGTTTAGTATATAAACTGATTCCAACCCTAAACACAAAAGAAAAATATGTTTTGCATAATCGAAACCTTCAATTATACACTGATCTTGGATTAAAAGTCACTAAAGTTCATAGAGTACTAGAGTTTGATCAATCTCCATGGTTAAAACATTACATTGACTTTAACACTCAAAAATAAAACAATCAAAAAATGTTTTTGACAAAGACTTTTAACCTATTTAGGGTCAATGAATAATTTAGTTAATGAATAGTTCAGTATTTGGTAAAAACATGGCAAATCTTTGAAAACGAGTTGATGTTAGATTGGTAACAGATAAAAAAAACTGTTAAAATGACTTTTAAACCTACTTATGTTAGTAGTACGAAAATTTAGTAGCTGTGCATAAGATCAAAGAAACACTAACCCTAAATAGGCCGGCATATGTGGGTATGTGTATCTTAGATCTAACAAAAACGCTAATGTATGATTTTCATCACCACTACATTAAGAATAAGTATGGAAATAAAGCTAAGATATTATTTACGGATACTGACTCGTTGTCTTATCAAATTAAAGCTGAAGATATTTACCAAGACTTTTAGAATGATAAAGATATATTTGATTTCAGTGATTATATAGAAAATAGTAAATTCTATGATGAAACAAACAAAAAAGTCATCGGTAAATTCAAGGACGAGGCCACTGGTATTCAAGTTATAGAATTCATAGGACTGAGATCAAAAATGTATTCATATATTAAAGACAATGATGTAGTTGTAAAACCAGCAAAAGGCATCAAAAAGATTGTTATAAAAAATAATATCAAACATGAAGACTATAAACAAAGATTATCTGGTAATAAACAGATGTATCATACAATGAAAACAATTAGAAGCAACCATCATCAACATATTCTAGCTATGAGTTAAACAAGGTTTCATTATCTTGCTTTCATGATAAACGATATATGTTAGATGATGGTAAAAACAGTTTAGCATATGGGCATTACAAAATAAAACTGTAAAATATCTGAAAATAATCTGATAATATTAATTGATTTCATTACCTAATTTCATTATTTGATTTTATTATTTAATTTTATTATTTGATTTTTATTATTTAATTTTTTTATTTGATGAAATTAATTTTATTTAAATCTTTTTTTGTAATCATTATATGTCTCTCACCCTACAAGACTAAGCTTAGTTTACCTGTTCGCATGAACCAGGTTTCGTTTTTTCAATCCCCTGCTCGACCTTTGCTCTGCGCTGACAAAAAATACCAAATATAATTAAACCAATAGTTGAATTATTATTTGAAAAAATATTGTAAAAATATAATAAACCATATACTTATTATTTTTACTTCGTAAAAATAGTGATGACTCGCGAGGGGGTGCACCCTATCGACATTTTTACTTTATAAATATATATGTCTGTCGCCATTTGCTTTGCAAATCGCGGTAAAGCCGAAACCCTTGCTAGCGAGTCATCACTTTGTTTGGATTAGTATAAGAGAAATTATAAGTTAACAATATAAAAAAAAGAATAAAGAAAAAAAAATTGATTACAATATTTGAGAAATTATTTGATTACAATATTTGCCTCAAGAGCAAAACCAGAAGTCAAAGATACGCTCGCACCCCCAACTACTATACTACTGTCATCGCTACATAGACGTCGAGGTCTAAGAAATTGAGAATAAGGAATGGAGTTCTTGACATGTGATGGATGTGACGAAGAATACAACAAATAACTGTGAGAATCTGTAGGTTTGTAGTGCACACTGGTACATAGCACTTTTTTTTTTAAATTTATAACAGCTAGACACAATACATAAGCGATCAACTTACTAATAACAAACACAATACATACCTTAATTAATTATATAGTGTTTCCTTTTTCTTTTACTTACACAATACCTAATCACATTACAATCCTACTAATCAAATTACAATGACTTCCTAAACCATGACACAATATGATTCCTACAAGAAAGAAATATTATATATTAAGCAACAAATTACAGTTAATTGTCCATTTACGTTTAATTTATCTAAGGTATTATTTTTAATATTAACGTATTTTTCAGTTTCAAACTTATTTTTAATCTTATGCTTTAGGCCAATTATTTCTGGTAACATGCTTGTCCTTCTGCAGTCCCACAGGTATAACTTAGCTATCAGTAACAAATAGTTTAGCAAGGGGCGTTTTGAATCTACAATTCCCATTATGACATCTTTTAAAGTAAGGGAAACATGTTCTTTTGAGATAGAATGAAAATAAAATTCAAACTCTTTCCAAAAAGTGTGCGAGTATAAACAGTCGAAAAAGAAGTGGCTGAGGGTTTCGGGATGAGACTTACAAAAGGAACAGTTGTCGTCTGTGGCAAATCCTATCTTGTATAATTTGGTATTAGTATATAATATAGAGTTAAGGACCTTGTACTGAAAGGCTCTAATATATGGTTCACAGCAAACAGAATGTGATAGAATATATGCTTTCTGCAGTTCGTCACCGGTTCGGTCAAATTCATGTTTTAGAGTTAGTCCCCCGCTAGGAAATTGTGCTTTTTTGCTCAGCAGCAGCGAGTAATAATCCTTTGACTTCTTTTTTAAGACATTAAAAACCTTGTCATTAGTCGCTAATGTAGGGGGGCTTGTCATAAAAGTGTAATTACTCATTTTTAAATGAGAAGGTATAGCATGGCGAAGACCTGCCCAAGTTAAAAAGTTAACTTTACCAACATGTTTAGAAATTATATTATACGAGTTTAAGTTATTCAAATCAAAAAGTAGGTCACTTACGCAAATAATACCAGACTCAAAAAATGTCTTATAAAATACAGGTGCATTGTTTATGCGAACATCTTTATTATTCCATATTATGCCCTGCAAATCCTTTTCTGTGGAAAACTCGTCTCGAAATTCTGCCCACCATTGGAGCATCTCAGCATAAAACTGCGAGGGAATAGGATGATCTTTTACATTGTAGTTACAGTGAAATAGGAAAAGACCTCCGTAACGCTTAAGCTGATGACGTATATAATCTTTCCACGCACCATCGTTTACACTGAATATTCTTAAGGATTTAATCATTATCTCTAAATCAATCATTTTTAAGCCGCCTTTTTCATATTCATTTATTACAGACAAGCGAGTTGTTTTATCCACACCTTTCCATAGAAATTTAAATAACAGCTGGTTTAATTCTTTAATAGCATCCTTAGGGGTGGGTAGAAGTGACGCAATGTAAACAAACTTAGGAATAATTAGAGACTTTATAACGGTCACCTTCCCATAGATGGAAAGACCCCTTGAAGACCAGATGTTAACAAGTTTCTTAATGATGTCTAATTTTTCAATAATGTACATAGCACATTGCCACTAATAGAAACTTTGATATCTAGGAAAGCCAATGAAGTTTCCGAAATTTCTCAGGTATATTTAAGAACTGGAAGAAAAGAACTGACAGAGGTTATAAATTCATCAAGTTCTTCTTTGCTGGATGAAATAGCGCCAATACAGTCGTCGATGCAGCGGCGGTAAAGTTCAGGTTTGGGGCCGTTGTACTGATTAAAAAATTGGTGTTCAACATATCCTACAAAAAGATCGGCATAGCTAGATCCCATTCTTGTGCCCATCGCTATACCATTAATTTGTCTGTAATAGCTGACGGCTAATGAAAAACAGTTAAACGTTAAGACTAGTTCGGCAAGACGTAATAGTGTTTCCCAGCTTGGTTCTTTGACAGTGCATTGATCGAAAAAGTGTTTACGTGCTTGAAAACCTTCACTACTGGGAATGACTAGAAATGTAATGTCCACGGTGATGATAAGTTTTTCTTGGCCGGTTGAAATCGCGGAAAGTTTTTAGTGCGTCTCTACTGTCTTTAATGTATGATGGCAAACATTTGACGATACGCGTCATAATCCTGTCTAAGTAGCTAGAAATGAGTTCGGTGGGGCAACTGCAGGCAGAAACGATAGGACGACCTGGGTTGTTAGATTGTGAATTTTTGGCAAGTAGTAACTGAACGGAGTTCTAGGGATGGTGATGATGCGTATATTAATGGCTGTTAAACCAAACAAATTATGCCAAGGTAATAGACCCCTTAGTATTCACGTTTATGAAGCACGTTTATGAAGCAGAATAACCCTAACAAAGGCCTTAGAATATAAATAAGCACACACCTATCGCATGTTCACTGCCATCAAGCACAAGATGACTTCTTGTACAGGTGAATCAGTAGTAAAGAGTTAGTAATACCCAATGCAGATAAAACATAAACTTAGGGTAATGTTTACTGTGACGTGACGAAATTAATTTTAGCTACTTGCAAGACGGTTATAGATAATTACTTTCTAGAGCAAGTGTGAGACTCCAGGGGACATTTAGAGCAGTCTGTATGTCATAAAAAGTGATTGACCACCAGCTTTAAACAGTGGTATCAGGCAAGCAATTTTGATTTGATTACTTTGGGTGAGTTAAGCCTGATATGGGACAGATTTGCGCCATTTAAATACGCCTATTCTGTGCGGGCAATTCTGGCTTTAAAAATTCTGTTTAAATGAGACAAAGGGCTCAACAAAAGAGGTAAAGAGTTTGACGTCAACGGCAGACAAATGAATGTCTTTGTTAGACTCATAATGACATGCGGTCTCTTTGGCGTTGGTTTGGCTACGTACCTGCAGCATTTGTGGTCAGTGCATTGAATTTCTCATGCTTTGCTTTGTATTTTTTTAGATGTGCCCTCTCTTTCAAAGACGGCCTTCCTTGTTCTCATGATCAAGAATGGCAGACAAGAAGATGAGCGTTTTTGAGCAGCATATACAAGAGCTTCATATTGGCAAAAAAGAGGGAAACAGAAAAAAGGAGGGTATTGCATATTTCAATCTGGGCGATTATTATTATGGCTTGAATTATTTTAAACAGGCTAAGAGAAATTTCCGAGAAGCATTAAGAATTTTTAAGGAAATAGGTTTCAGTGCTGGAGAGGGAGAAGTCTGTGGCAATCTCAGCATCACGTATCACAGTCTGGGCAATTTTAAGAAGGCCAGAAAGTACCTCAAGCAACAACTAAGTATTGCAAAAATATTAGGGGATCGGGGCGAGGAGGCAAGAGCATATTGCAATCTCGGCAATGCTTATCACATTGTGGGCAATTTTAAGCAAGCCATACCGTACCACAAACAAGCTCTTAGTATTCTGAAAAAAGTAGAGGATAGGGCCGGGGAGGGAAAAACCAATGGTAATCTCGGCAACGCTTATCACGGTCTGGGCAGTTTTAAACAAGCCATAGTGTACCACAAACATGCTCTTATTATTGCGAAAGAAGTACGCAATAGGGCCGGGGAGGGAAAAGCCAATGGAAATCTCGGCAACGATTATCTAGGTCTCGGCAAATTTAAGCAAGCCATAGTGTACCACAAACAAGCTCTTAGTATTCTGAAAGAAGTAGGGGATAGGGCCGGGGAGGGCAAAGCCTATGGTAATCTCGGCAACGCTTATCAAGGTCTGAGCAATTTTAAGCAAGCCATAGTGTACCAAGAACAAGCTCTCAGTATTGCGAAAGAAGTAGGGGATAGGGCTGACGAAGGACAAGCCAATGGAAATCTCGGCAACGGTTATATAGGTCTCGGCAAATTTAAGCAAGCCATAGTGTACCAGAAACAAGCTCTTAGTATTCTGAAAGAAGTAGGGGATAGGGTCGGGGAGGGCAAAGTCAATGGTAATATCGGCAACATTTATCAAGGTCTGGGCAATTTTAAGCAAGCCATAGAGTACCAAAAACAACATCTTAGTATTGCAAGAGAAGTAGGGGATAGGGCCGGTGAGGGCCATGCTAATACTCTTCTCGGCAACGCTTATGACGGTCTGGGCAATTTTAAACAAGCCATAGTGTACCACGAACATGCTCTTAGTATTGCAAAAGAAGTATGCAATAGGGCCGGGGAGGGAAAAGCCAATGGAAATCTCGGCAGCGTTTATCACAGTCTGGGCTATTTTAAGCAAGCCACAGAGTACCAAGAACAAGCTCTTAGTATCTTTAAAGAAGTAGGGGATAGGGCTGGGGAGGGCAATGCCAATGGTAATCTCGGCACCGTTTATCACAGTCTAGGCAATCATAAGCAAGCCTTAGTGTACTACAAAGAAGCTCTTAGTATCGTGAAAGAAGTTGGGGATAGGGCCAGTGAGGGCACTTTCAATTGTAATCTCGGCAGCATTTATCACAGTCTGGGCTATTTTAAGCAAGCCGCAGAGTACCAAGAACAAGCTCTCGGTATTGCGAAAGAAGTAGGGGATAGGGTTGGGGAGGGCAATGCCAGTGCTAATCTCGGCAAGGTTTATCAGATTCTGGGCATTTTTAAGCAAGCCATAGGGTACCACAAGCAAGCTCTCAGTATTTTTAAAGAAGTAGGGGATAGGATCGGGGAGGGCAAAGCCAATGGCTGTCTCGGCATCGCTTATCATAGTCTGGGGACGTTTAAGCAAGCCATGGAGTGCTTGAAACAAGCCCTTAGTGTTGCAAAAGAAGTAGGGGATAGGGTCGCGGAGGGTTCATTCAATGGTAATCTCGGCAACGTTTATCTCTGTCTCGGCCATTTCAAGCAAGCCATAGAGTACTATAAACAACAGCTTAGTATTGCAAAAGAAGTAGGAGCTATGACTGGGGTGGGACAAGCGTATGGCAATCTCGCTTGTGCCTATTCTGGCAGAAGGGATGAGATTGAAAATGCTCTTTTCTTTAGCAAACAATATCTTGCTATTTCCAAGGAAACGGAGGACCCAGTAGGGCAGGATAAAGCTTATTTTAACCTTGGTAGAGTTCATGAATTTTCAGGCTCGTTGTGCAAAGCCATTAATTTTTATCGTCTAAGCATAAAACATTTCGATAAAACAAGGCGTCTTCTTCAGTCAAAAGATGAATGGAAAGTAAGCTTTCGTGACACAAAGCAAGTGGGGTACAGAGCTCTGTGGAAAGCACTTTTGAAGAATGGAGAGATTGATGAGGCTTTGGATGCTGCTGAACAAGGACGAGCACAGGCTTTGACAGACATTTTGAAGGTGAAATTTGGCGTTGATGAAGAACCTTCCTCGTCAGTTACAACGAAGGAAACTATCTCTCCTGTAATGGAATATTTTCCTTTACAAACGGTTTTCATAGCACTTGATAAGGACATTATCAATTTTTGGCTTCAGAAAAGAGGAAGCGGAATAAAGTTTAGGCAAAAGGTAATCGAAAATGGAAGTGCCAGTTCACTGATGGAAACTACTTTGAAACAGATTGGCGCGGGGACTGTTGTCCGATGCGAGAATCGCTCGGTACACAGACAACGCAGCGACTTCTCTTGCAATGGAGAGGAAACCTTGCAGTCTTTGAGCGTCTCCGACAAGACTTTGCAGCCCTTGTATGATGTCTTAATCGATCCAATTGCAGACTTGCTCCAGTGTAATGACTTAATCTTTGTTCCTGACGGACCATTTTGCTTGGCTCCTTATTCTGCATTGAGTGACTCTGTCAGGATTCGTACTGTTCCCTCATTGTCTGCTTTGAAACTGATCGGATTTCCACCTAATGACTTCAACAGTAAGTGTGAAGCGCTACTTGTGGGCGACCCGTGCTTGAAGGAAATCAGTTGGGGCACCGGTGGACCCATGTCTAAACAGTTGCCGTGTGCGAAAAAAGAGGTGGAGATGATTGGAAAACTTCTGCACACCGCGCCTCTCACTGGCAAAAATGCAACGAAAGCAGAGGTCCTGAAAAGAATGAAGTCGGTTGCTTTAATCCACATTGCTGCTCATGGAGATGATGAATTTGGAGAAATTGTTTTGGCTCCAAATCCCGAGCGCGCATCCCAGATCCCCGAAGTGGAAGATTATATGTTAACCATGAACGATGTTCGTGCAGTTCGTCTTCAGGCAAAGCTGGTTGTGCTGAGTTGTTGTCATAGTGGTCAGGGAGAGGTAAAATCTGAGGGTGTGGTTGGAATAGCTAGAACGTTCCTGTGTGCTGGTGCCCGATCTGTTTTAGTGTCACTCTGGGCAATTGATGATGAGGCGACCTTGCTGTTCATGAAGAGTTTTTACCATAACTTGGCAGACAGAAAAAGAGCAAGTTTAGCTCTTCACCATGCTATGAAATCTCTTCGAGAGACAGAGAGGTATTCCGCCATAAAATACTGGGCGCCATTTGTTCTAATTGGCGATGATGTGACGTTTGAATTTGGGCCACAAGTACTGGAAAAGAATGGTAAGGGCTCTTCGAATATAATATTTATTACTGAAAAGAAATATGTTGTACAGGTTTGTATTCGGCAAGTGTTCGAGAGAAAAAGGTAACTTTTTAACAGAGAAATGGCTTCAAAATTGGTCGCAAATGTAGTCCTTTTACGAACTACTTTGGCTAGCGACTAAAATAATTTTTAAAACTATAAAAATTTTTCAAAACTCAGAGCACAATTAAAGACTAAAAAGACTAGACAAGTGGAATATTTGTTGTGGCTGACGAAGTTCGGTAGATCCGAACGAAATATTCCACTTGTCTAGTCTTTTTAGTCTTTAATTGTGCTCTGAGTTTTGAAAAATGTTTATAGTTTTAATTATGGTTCCGGAGCAGGAAAACAATATTTTTGGTTTTAAAATAATTTTTCTTCACATTCACCGAGTCGGGTACTTTCCTTCCTGCAAAGAATTGTTTGCAATGGACTGTAACGAATTCTCTAATTGGCGGTTACTTGCGTAAAGTTAAGTTAGATATTGAGGGCTTATAGTCTACATTTCCCAGTGATACTTAGCTGAATATGATTTTTTGCTGTTAGCAAAACGCATGTGTGTACAAACGGTTAATTTTCATGGATGAAAATAATTGTCTTTTTCCATTTATCAATAAAAATGAAATTCTTAATCACATTTAACCCGCTGTTTTTCTCTCTTTTCCTTCTTACTTTTTTCTTGTCAGAAACGTCTTCCAAAAGCTGAGGAAACTGCTTCTTGGGCTCTGATGCGTCAATATGTCATTTTCCTTACTTCGAGTATATGAGTTATTGAGAACATTAAAGCATTGAAGAAAGACCAAAGACATGTAAATGTTGTTTAAAAGTACGTTTGTAGACTTAGTTTACTGGTCACAATTATCAAAATATCTTCTTAAGCTCCGCATACGAACTTTCCATTTGAGACAAAGACAGAGTTCGAGGGAGACTTCATTTTTTATTCCTGTAATGGAACACTAAGAGGCCCTATGCGCCACCTTGGCGCCAGGGGACATGTAAAGGTAAAATGGAACACTAAATGTCAATGGTATTATTATTTGTTTTTTCAAAAAAGCAAAAATTAAGACTAGGCTTCTAGTCTTCTAATTAGTAGTAATTAGTAGACCTTTGAAGTTGAAGGACTTTTGGATCTTTCTGTGAAAAAAGGTGCGAAAAAGAGCTCATAGTCAAAGAAATGGCAAGTTTTCCCTAAGTGTCTAAAATGTAGATTTCTTAGTCTTTTTTAGGGGGCCAACACAACGTAACGTTTCTATTCGAGAAAGAAGGTTCCAGAATCCAAAAACATAGGAAGTTTCTGAGAAACGTGGATTTTCTAAGATATTGCCACAGGGCGGCCAAGGGAAAATATTTTTTAAATGGGCGATTCCTGAGGCAAATTTCTAGAATGCAACAAAACTAGGAAATGAAACTTAAGTTACCTGATCTGGTAATAGGCCTTTTTCGTTACATTAAAACTAAGCTTGACAGAGAGGTTTAAAGGACAAAGAGAAAGAAAAGTGGATAATTTGCAAGTATGTCTCACATTTATTCCAACGTGTTTCCATTGTTCTTGTCCTCACTGCCTCACCATCAAGCTGAATATTTGATATTTCGAAAATGGACTTTTAGTGTGCATTAAAAATGAAATCACTGTAGAAATTTTGTCTTAGGCAAACTTTTGGATTTAAGTGATCTTGTTGGGCAATTTCTGAGGGATAACCTCCAGAAGGTTAAAAACAAGGAAATAAGATTGTTGCTTGATCTCTTTATTAAAATGCATTGAAAGTTTAATGAGTAGAGATATTTGATTCTTTAGTCTTAAGGCCCATTCAAATGGTTCCCACATTTGCTTCAACATTTTTTAGGTAGTTCGAATAGTGTTTGAATAGGTTGGAGCTGAAGCCGTTTAAACAGTTCGTTCACATTTTGTAGAAAGCGCGCATGCTCACAGGTGGCCGTAATAGACCATATTCGTATTCTCGGTATTGGACTGAAACTAGCTTGCAATGGAGGCTAATGCGGGGGAATATATTAGAAAGTATTTGCATTTGAAAAGATTGCCCCGCATTAGCCTCCATTGCAAGCTAGTTTCAGTCCAATACCGAGAATACGAATATGGTCTATTGGACCGGAGAATCTGGTTTCTTCTTCTTAGTTAGTTCCTCGCGATCAAAATTTTGGCTCAATTGTTGGCGCCATGTTAAAACCATTTGAACTGCCTCCGCACAACTTTTGCTTTTGCTTCCAACGTCCATTTAACTTCGTTGAATGCATGTTTGAACCGTTTGAATAGGCCTTTTGAACTTTCAATGCAAACCAGTTCGGAGATTACAATCAATGCTGAGATTGACCAGTGCATACTAAGTAGGAAACCCCTTAATCCAAATGGGCGGTGTAATGAGCTATCATAGAGAGACAAATAGGAGGTGATATAGTCATAGTCTAGCTATTTTGTAAATAAACGTATGAAAACTCTAATGTGGTTTAGAAAAGAAAACTGACTAACCAGTGCTTTACTTACAGAGAACTGCGAGGAGAACACGTTGTCCGTTTTATTGTCCGTCGATATAATCGTCGCAAATGGCAACTTGAGCGCAGATTGGCTACCGTAACTACTGAGGAAAGTATTATGCGGACTTTTCAAACAAGCAGCTTGTCAACAGATTTTCTACCACTTTTTGTTGCTTTTTTTGTCCCTAAAAAATTCAAGCTTGCTTGCAATCCGGCATTAATTCATTAGCCTGTAAACGAATACGTGTAGTCGCGCAACTGTGTATTTGGTTTCTCGGACAGCTGAAGTTTTGACAATTTGATTGGTCAACACGATGTTAAGTCCACAACAAAACTGATGGACTTGTCAATCTCTTTCTTCATGGGGTTTCTAGAGTTGTTTTTGAACACGTCTTCTTGTTGGTTAAAAAAATATCTAAGCTATGGAAAGTTGAAAATTTGCTAGAAAGAGAAAAGTGATCCTCGTACTTGTCTGGGAAATTGTCGAGATAACTGTACCGTGGTCCCAGAGGTTTTTCTTAAGCCGCGAGAGATCCGCGAAGACGAGTTGACTTGAATCTCACTTTCATGCAGAGGATCACTTTAATTTCGCTTTCGTCTACAACCCGCATTTCGAATATATACGTTGATTTCATTCATAGAGTCTTTCACTCGCTACGAGAACACACAGAGCCCAGCAAAGTTGGTGGAGTATTGCACCAGCCTCGCAGGGGTCATGCGATCGAATCCCGTCGAAAGCCATCTAAAGTTTTCAGGTGACTATGAGAGACAATTACTTCAGTTGTCCGGGTAAGTGCCACGATCACTTCTCTCTTTCGATTTCTGCTGTGATGCAGATTGTCACAGCTATACGATCGATTTTCAAAACGGCAATTGAATTACCAAGTACAAATTGCATTTCGTCACTCCAAATCTGATCTCGTAGTGACATTTCTTATCAAAGATACATTTGGAATACCAGAAGACTGTCGTATTGTCCCCTCGTCATCAACGACAAAAACATTTTCTGTTTGATTCGGTTTCACAAACGATCATTACTTCCTCCAAGCAGTACGTTCACTTGAAGTTAAAAAAAACTTTTTTTGTCTTAGATAGTACACGCGCTTTGATTGGCCGATTCCGCGAGCCGTATTCTACAGTATACCCGTGTTTGTTTATGTTGCTCTGGAGATGTAACAAATATCTTCCTATCCTTGTTTGTTTGGGGCGGTGCTGTAAGATACGACTTCCTGTGTTTTCAGTTCAGTCAAATCTGTTTATGTCCCGTTATGAAAAATCTGGGGGCCGTAACCAACAGTTTCCCCGACAGCAAACTCAGATAGTAGGAAGTTTAATGACGACGGCTACGGCTACGACAACACCACAAAACAATAATATGATTGGTTAAAAAGAGGAAAAACAATCGTGCTGCACGTGCGGCACTCATTTAATTGCTGTACTCTGCATAAAAACAACATGAAATCACCAAATTTGAGGTTTCATCAGTTGTAAGGTGGCTCGAAAGGGTTTCAACACTTAGAAGACTTCCTTTTTAGATCGAATAACGCTACAACACTGTATCACGTAACAGCAATGTTTTGATACCATATGAAAAACCGATTATTTCCAAACAAGATGTGATCATTGTTGTGATGTAATAAGTTACCTTGCAACGGGGAAGCCCAGCAAAAACACCCTATATTTTGGATTTAGTTGCTCATATCTCCAAAACGAACTTGGTGACCCCCTTTTTGATTGTTGAAAAGTGATTAGAGGGAAAGTTTAAAAAAACTCTGTCCAGAGGATTCAGAGTTACCTTAAAAAAATCACAAAATTAAGGTGGCTCTAAATCCACCGGACAGAATTTCTTAATGCTTTGCAGAAAGTTTCATCATGCCCTTCTGATTACTCTTCACGAATAAAAAATGGAGGTCACCGAGTTTTTTGAGATATAAGCAACCAAAGACAAAATAAAGAGTGTTTTTACAGGGCTTGCCTGTTGCCACGGTGACATATTACGTCACAATAATGACTGTATCTTGTTCAACAATAATTCGTGTTTCACTTCAGTTGGTACCACAATGTTACCAATACATGATACAACGTTGTGTTGCCGATCCTTCGAATAAGGGCGTCCCTTAGAGGCGTTGAAACTGGTTCAAGCCTTCTTAACGACAACGTGAGCGTACAAATGCGAATCTTTCATTGTATATTTATACTCTGAAACCGCTCATATAAATTCAATTTTAGGATAAATTGCCTACATTTCACGAAGTGAACGAGATGAAATAACTGCGACAGACTTGGGGTTGAGCAAAGTTGCATTTGGAAGAGACGGTTTCGTCGCCGTCGCCGTAGTAAATCTTTTAAAGTCCTTAGTAAGAGGTCTACACCGGTCAAATGGGAAGGGATTGCAATAAATGGTGACATTCTGCAAGGGAAGAAAGGCAGTTACCGTCTTTCAGTACTACCCATGAATTCAATAATTTATAGGTAGAAAAAAAGGCCAGATCGGTAGAGGAATTAAAAAATGAGACCACGTGACGAGGATAGAAAGATTCAGTTAGAAATGACTGAAAGCGATACTACACCGTTTTGACAATTTTATTCCTAGCAGTATAGCAGAACAATTGTCAGCTGCAACTAGTGCCCTCATTCCCAGGAATCTGCTATAGTTCAGTGGTAGAGCATACAACTAGTCATCGGAAGGCAAATTCTGTTAGATGTGACCAAAAGCGAGAGTACACCATTTCTACAATTTCATTCCTAGTAGTGTAGCAAGATAATTGTTAGCTGAAACCAGTGCCATGCCCTCGCTCCCGCCCAGGAGTCTCCTATAGCTCAGTGGTAGAGCATCCGAGCCAGTCATTGGCGGGAAAGACGTGCGTTTGACTTCTGCAAAGGAGTACTTGGGATTTTTTCGCATTATTTGCGAGTGATCGTCGACAAATATCCCCCTTCACTTGTTTTATTATTTGTTTGAAGGATGACCTTAAGATTAAACATGTTTTCTTTTTACTCTCAATATGGTTTTCAGAGCGGCAACGTAATCAGGTGATATCTTGAACAGGATACCCAAGCAATCTATCGTAGGAAAAACGCACGTAGTGAATATTGTACTGAAGCTAACAGAATGTTAGGTCTCCTGAAGAGAACCTGTCCGCTTATTACCGATGTTAAAGTTAAGCGGATCCTAGAGAGAGTCCAGAGGCGTGCTACTCGCTGTACACTCAGAACTAAATTGAGCGAGGTCTCTTACAAACAACGATTACGGACTCTTTAATTGCTTCCACTTACTTATGGTAGGGAAATTAGGGATCCTGTATTCCTTTATAATTGCACTTCAGGATCGACTGACTTAAATGGCGATCAATTTTTTACTCATATCTCGCATGACCGGTCTCGTTCTCAGGATCCTGCCCTTATGTTAAAACCTGCCTATTGTAAATCCACTACCTTTCAGACCTCTTTTTTAATCGGATTGTAAAACCCTGAAACTCTACTTGTAGACTAGCTTCTTTTGACAAATTCTCCAGCCAAAGCATTTTCAAGAATTATTTGCACACTACCTATTTTTCCCAGTTACATACTACTTTTGATATTGACATGCACTGCACCTGCTCTCTCTGCCGAAAATGACCCGTGTCACCGTTTATAATTGTCATTTTCATTACTGTCTTTTGCGCAATTGTATTAGATGCTTTCTTCGTTTACTTTTACATTTTAACTACTGTTTAAAGATAATAATTTTCCTGAAGAGAACTGTTAATTGCAATTAGCTTGTGGTGGCGCCTCTCATGGGTCACGTGTCTCATTCGCGCTTCTTCCCATGCATTGGTGTCCTTTCTATTTATTTGCTATTATTTCATGAATCACACATTTTCTTTTGTTATTCAACATCCTTTATTTAACTTACATACTTCATGAATATTTAACTAACTGAAAGTCCGGGGAGGGCTTGATAATGTAGCAGGGAAGAGCGGGGCTAATGAATTGAATTGCATTGTAAATGAGGGATTTATCTGTATAA
>BLFP01004842.1:560247-570247 GCA_014634505.1 Montipora efflorescens | reverse complement strand
GAGGTTAAGGCAACATTTTTCGTTGGATGAATATTTGCCCATATTAATTAATTAAGCCACGGCATAGCATTAGATATTTCCTTTGGTTTAGCGTCGGAATACAACTCAGATTCTTTCATGCTTATTTAAGACAAAAATTATGCTTATTTTATACTTGGCGTCGACTCAAGCAGAGGCAAAAGCAACATACGCAAACATGAGATCATGTTAGAATGAAAGAGTATAATTTATAGTCGGGTGTTCTCCACGTAACCTGAAGTTTGTTCTGCACAAGAAGAGAATGGCAACTGAGAAATGTACCAAAATGTAAAATGCAGGTGCCAGACGTGCAGAAGTGTTGTTTTTCGTTTTGGTTTTTTTTTTCCTTTGGCCATTTAAACATTATTTTCATTTCATTTCATTCATTTCATTTTCTCCTCATGCCATCCACCAGGATTAGAAAAAGGCTCCATCAAAGGCGAGGCTGAAAGACTTCTCAAAATAATCTCTTCTAAAAAAATATTTGAAGAGCTCATCTAAAATTTTGAATCAGAAATGCAACTTAAAAACAGGAAACTGGACTCCTTCAAAAACCGCAGGAGAGCAAACAATACCACCCAGCAGTGACGAACTTAAAACAAATCCTCATGAAAGAACGGCATTTAATAGGGCGACAACCATTGCTCAAAAAAATCTACAAAAACCTGCCCTTCATGTTACAAAAGAGGGCAGTCAATCAAAGATATACTCGTTAGAGTGAAATTACGAAACTGAAAGGCTAAAACCCTCGCTAGGGAGTCGTACATGTATAGGCCTGTCACTCCCATACACTTAAATTTACGGCCGTTGTTGAGTTTATTTTTGCAAATTTCTGTTGTCATTCTAAGAGTAGTGTAGGATCTAGTTTGTACGTATTGCGGGCATACGGAATTGCCCATAATAGTCTCGGGCAGTTTTTTCTTGCCATGTGCTTTTGAAGCCTGGAAATTTTCTGTGTGGAAGGTGTTTTACAAATTTCTCTTGTGAGCTGGTTTTTTCTCGGAAATCTCGTACTGTATGAGGTACCTATCGTGTTTTGCATTTATTTGCTTTCATTTATTTCGAACTACTTCGTTCAGCAACATTTCAGTCATCGCTACAGTTTTCGTTTTTGTTTTAGAACCGCGCGCTTTGTAATGTTTGTTTATGGTTTCCTGCATTTGTATCTCATCAGTTGGAATTAAACAGCTATAAGCTAAACTGGAGCTTATAAGTAGGGAGGGATACCTGCCTGTTTCTGGACATTTTAATTATTAGTGGAATTAACATCATGGAAGCCAAATAAGACACTACCCTTGTCACTTGTACAGCAAGGCTTCTAATGGACCATTTCCGAGTTGCTGTTAGTCTCGGTTTCGAAGTGAGTCTTGGTACTCAACTATTGTAAGGGAAATGAGTTTGATTTGCATAAGAATACGCTACTGATTTACATTTGAATGGTTGTGCACCAGGACTCATTTTGAAACTGAGACGTGCAGCAACTCGGAAATGGGCTATAACATGAGCAGTAACATGATAACTTTATACGCAGAACACATTCACTTCCACTTCACACTCTTTAATTCATCTTTAAATCCTTCACAGATTTAGTACAAACCCACAAACTTGCCAGCTACCAGTTAGCTTTTCGGCAAAGTGTCTAACATGAATGCCATAGATTCCACTCCGGCACACACTAAACTGTTTGATGTGTATTATCCACTTATTTAACCTTGATTCAAACATCGAACTTTTATTGGACGGTATCAAATGACTGCATTCCACAGATGGAAAGTACGAGCTTTGAATCAATTAAATTGGTCGAACTTGAATTTAGAACACAGCGCTTTTAAATTTGAATGGCTCAATCACTACCACAACGAAAAAGAGCGTTGAATTTGCCATACGATCTTTATATGCGGCGAATCGCGAGGGGGAAAGGTGCAAATATTGTCATTAGAAGATACAATGTAGAACTCATCTGTAGCTGCATGCGAATTTAGAGTTATTTTAAAAACACTGAGGGCAGGTCTCTAAAGTCTAGAAATCTATTTTAGCTAAAAGTCTCAAGAAACTCTAAAATCAAAACGCGATGTAGAGTGTTAGAACTACATGTAAAGGTTCTACAATATCAAATGATCGTTTTGGGAGTTCTGAAACCCCTGAAATCTGTTAAGTTCTAGAATATCAAACGATCACTTTCGGGGCTCTAAAATCTCTAAAAGTTCTAAAGTTCTACAATATCCATGGTCCATGTTGTGACTCTAACATTTCTAAAGCTCCAAAATAGGTAAAGTCCTTTTGGGTGTTCTAAAATCTCTAAAATTTCTAAGGTTCTATAATACCAAACAAACCGTCTGGCGGTTCTAAAATTGCTAAAAGTTCTAAAGTTCTAGGGTTTGGGTTAACCCTAACCCTTAGTGTGCAGTTTAGGCATTCTAGAACTCACTTAGAGAGTCTAGCTAGTCTAGAACTCTAGACATTCTAGACATTCTGGAGGGTAACATATACATGTAACAACTGTTGAACTTTAGAACTTAGATCTTAAAACTTTGGAAGTTTGCACTTACCACCACTTAATTCAGGCTAGAATGCTATACATGTAGAACTTTATGATTGGGCTTCTGATAGGATGCAGAAAAAAAATTAAAGATTATTCGTAAATTTTTGGCCACTATATTATGCGTAAACATGCGTTGATTATGCGGAAATTACACCGGATTATGCAGAAATTTAAACAATTTATAAAACTTATAATTAGGCCCGTCCAATGTAGCAGTATTTACATGCTTATGGTGGGAATCAGGATTCGAAAGTGCGATTATTAATTAAAATATCTGGAGGAGTCGCTAAAGCTTTCACCGTTCAAATAAAAGGGTTAGCAGTTGGCATTTTGCCGAAATTTTTGCTAAAATAAATAAAGCGATAAAAAATTTTTCTGTTTCTCGTCATGAATTTTGTTTCAATTTGGAGATGTGGAGCAAAATTGTAATGTGGTTGAACCACGATCCATTACCTCCATCATTCACCATTTTCAGCAATTTTTTACACACGTATGTTGCAGGCTCCTATTTCGTTTTGTTAAACACCACTGGCGACAGACCTGGCGACACAATTTAGCGCAAGTGACTGTCCCTACATGTATGATTACAAATGATGCAATTTAACTTGCAACTATATCTTGCGGCTAAATTTTCATATCTTGTTGCATCTGTCCTTTTAAATTTTGAGCGCAGGGTATGTTATAAAATTATAATTTATAACATACCACTTACATGTATCTCTGAGCTGCACGTAACTAGTGTCCAGGCTCATTGCCGAAAAATGCATGGAACTTTCTCATCTTGTGAACGAAATGGCGTGTTTTCTTCAATGTTCAGGAAAATAAGCATTTCAAAATAGTCAATCTCTTGGCTTTTATTTTTGTGAGGATGGTAAGCAGCCCCTTTTCACTAATATCAGGCATTTCTTCTGTTTTATGCAGAAAATATCGTGATTATGCAGAGGATGCAGATTTTAGGGGTATTATGCAGATCCGCATCACTGCATCCTATCAGATGCCATGTTATAATGTCTGACCATTTTAATTTGTATTTAATCATGCAGTTTACAGAGCTATTCTAACTAGAGCAGTTCTAGAATTCTTTAGTACTCACCAGTTTGGGTGGATGACCTACATGTACACATGTAGTGTGATGCCCAGTTTCTGGCCGGTACCAGCTTTGGCCAAAAAAAAAAAAAAAGAATCGTCTATTTTGGTTGAGATTTGTAATTACTCATCCACCGAAGCGTACCGATGAAAATACAAACATTTCAGCCATAAATATATGGTTTAGGCGGGCTTTCTGGACAAGAAACAAACAAGCAAGGAAGAATTTTGTTCACTGATAGGTGACTAAACGTTAAAACGACTAATTTTTGTGAGTTTCACTGCACACCAAAGCTACCATATAAAAGAAAATATGTCGTTTCAAAGGAAATATATCGGCAGGTACAAAACGCAGGTCACAGGGCACAGGTCACAGGTAACAGGTCATTGTTTTACCTAAACAGAAAGTATCCTAAACATTCATAAAAGCTAACCGTAGGCCAAATTAGGCCTAAACAAAAGTTTTTAGGCCTAAGGGTAACTTTTATGAATGTTTAGGATACTTTCTGTATTGGTAAAACAATGACCTCTGACCTGTGACCTGTGTTTTGTACCTGCCGGAAATATATGAAGGAGCTTCATAAATTTTTGGCAGAGTTTAGATTAAAGAAGAAAGTGATCAGGGGTTCTGTCATCACAAGCTACAATGTAGAATTTAGCTGTTTCTAAATTCCAGCCTCCAAACTCTTAATGAAGATTTGGAGCTACCTTGCCAGTTTCCGACCACCTAGAGACACATTATGCAAAACTTAGTTTTATTCAGTGAAATAACTAAAGTTTATAATCTACTGCTCGATTAATTAATGAAACGTAAGAAATAAGTACAAAAACAGCCAAAGCAAGCACACAGTAAATGTTTAAACCCCCCACATACATGTAGTTGTTGCCAGAATGAAATATGTATGTGCCAGGCACATACCATGACCACCCCTCAGTAATTGTATTGCGTGGAAGTACTTATGTATGGTCACTAAGCCATTTTTAGCTAGCGAAGGGACTGACAAGTCGGTTTTAGTCAACTAAAAGTCGAGCAGCCTCAAGGAAATGTTCTATAACTCGATGGCCGGAAACTGGGCAACTTACTAGCTTTGCCAAAAATGTCATAATTTCTTTAATATACTCGAGGAAGGCAGTCAACCTTTAAAGAGCGGAGGGGTTGGCGCAGTGGTAAGATCTCTGCCTTCCAACCCTAAGGTCCCGGGTTCCATTCCCGGTTCTGCCGAGACTGGAATATTTGGCGACCTTCTTTCCCGCTAAAGTTCACTCAGCTTTCCATCCTTCCGAGGTCGGTAAAATGAGTACCAGCATGCATGGACTGCTTGGAAGCGGCTGCCATTTGCGCCTGTATATGTTTCCAGTCCGCTGGGGGTAAATTGATCATTGTAAAGCGCCTTTGAGACGTTTGTGATAAAGGCGCTATATAAATGCACCACTTTACTTTACTTTACTTTAAACACTTTAACGGTAGGTAAATGAACTTCATTTGGTTAAGAAAACTGAGAAATATTTCGTGCATATCCATGAAGTTATAATGATTACAATCTTACATGATCACAACCATTACAATTTTTTCAAATTTGATTGGCCCATTAACTGCTTTATTTTTCACTAATTATTGTGTAGGCAGGGCCATAGCCAGTATGAGGGAAACCGAGGCACTTGCCTCAGTCATTGTTTCCTGATTCTTTAAAATAAAGGGTGATTCCAGTGTTGTCTTTAAAATCTACTTATCATAAACACCTAGAATCCCTACGTAGAGAAGTTAACTATGGACATTGCCTCAGTCATAATTTTTTTCTGGCTACGGCCCTGGTAGGGTTGTAATCGGACAGTGAATTTGGGCACTTGACTGTAATCGGACACCTGTAATCAAACAGTTATATCAGCCAATCATGTTGAGTGCTCTCAGCTTAATCCCCCAATCATAGAATTTATCACAATAACCTTAGCAACAACCACCTACCTCTACCTTACCAAACTGAGAATTTTCGAAAGTGGACAAATTTGTAACATTAGACAGTGAAAAAGGAATGCATTTTGTTTTTTTGGAAATTGTAAAGGTTATGATCAAGTGGTAACAGGACTGAGTGGAGTCCAATTCGGTGTGTAATCATACTTGTGATTAAACAAATCGGACTCCCGCTACGCGGTTGTCCAATGATGACATTACTGACCAGAATTGGACTCCACTCAGTCCTATTACCACCATATAGTGGCTGGACACTGGGCAAAAGGAAAGGAAAGGAAAGGAACCTTATTTAAGTGTCTAATCTTCTAGTGCTTTAGAGCACTAATCGGGGACACTGTAAACTGAAATTAACAGTTAACGCAAATCAAATCAAATTTTGGTTTTTGAGGAGAGACGAAAACTGGAGTATGCGGAGAAAAACCTCTTGGTGCAGAGTAGAGAACCAGCAAAACCACATATGACGCCGAGTCTGGGAATCGAACTGGGGCCACATTGGTGGGAGGCAAATTCTCTCACCACTGCGCCATCCCTGCAACATACATGTACTGTACGATTTGCCACACTCGTGTGGGCAAGTGGGCGAGCTCTAACTTCTAACCCTGCACACCCGACTCTCTTTAATGAAGATGTGCATCCTTCACACCACTTGTAAAGTTAGCGATAAACCAATTGAAAGCTCCTTCAATGAAAATATTAATGCATCAACGAATCAGATGGAACAGGCTACGCCAAAGTAAATAACTGCCAAATCTTGATCACCAGTTTTGTGAGCTGAATGCCAGAACCTTGGAGCCACTGTAATACAACATCCCTTCTCTAAAGCCAGTTTGTGGTCTTCACTGTGCACAAGGCTCCTCATTCTGCCCGACGATAAGCTTTCTTTGGCCATTCAAACAAAAGAAGGTTTCGTACTTCGATGCGTGAACATGCCTTTCCACAGATGACCCCAAAGGTATCACAGCTTGAGAAAATCCCGTCAAATTAGGCACCAGCGATGAATCGTAGTGCACCCTCTTCCTTATAGGTGAGTCGGTGGGACTGTGTGATAAAGTCACATCCGGCTCTTCCTCAAGTTTGCTGCAGTGGAATCCTTGAGTAAAGGTCACCATGTTAAATCTGGCATGGGACCCCCTTCTTTTCTTTCCATAAAGCGAGAGAGCCTGGGAACGAGGACTGGTCAGCATTTTATTTCAACATGAAGGTTTCCAGTTCAAAGTGATTGTCGGCCATTTTTGTGATAACACAGGTTAGGACAGATTGGAAGTTTGTGGTTGGAAAATTTGAAGGATAGGAAAACACGTTTAACTTTCATTGTGGAAAATAATTACGCAAGTACCACCAAGCAGAGTAATTTCGTTTTACGACAGGACTGAGGAAGTTACATCATTGGTCGACATTTTATATCGATCCGGATATATCTATCTCCATCTACATGTATCTACAGTTTATTTGCCTCCATCACAATAATTGATGATTCTTGCAAATTGGAAAACGGCCAGTGGTCGATATATAAATAAAAAGATAACTAAATAAAAATAATAAATGATATTATGAATTAAATTAAAGGCAGTTTGTGAATGCCGTCAAAGAAGAGGCATTTACTGTCTCATTTGGCAAAGCGTTCCAATTGATTATTGTTCTTGGAAAATAGGAGAATTTATAATAATCAGTAAAAGCGAATGGGACCTCATAAGCTAGGTTGTTGACATGACGGCTAACTCGGCCCAGCGGCTTCAGATATTTCCCAGTGTCTATTCCAGTTTGGTCGCTGTGGATTTTATAAAACATAACTAGTCTATCCTTTTTAGGGTGTTCCATTGTAATTCCTGTAGCATTTCATTAACACTTGATACATAATTGTACTGGTTTAAAACATACCGAGCTGCATGTCTCTGTACCGTTTCCAGTTTCTTTACATTTTCTTTGGTGTAGGGATCCCATGCTGCTGAGGAATATTTGAGTAGTGGTCGAACCAAGGTCTTGTAAGCCAAAGATTTTAGATTTGATGAATTAATTCTCACTATAAAGTTACAGAATTCGATCACCAAGCTTAAAGTTGCTTTCAGATTATGCGTAATTATAAGGATAAACCCTCTACATATTAATCCTAATGTGCATAATCGTTTTATCCTGAGACTTGATAATGTAATAATCACATCAAATCGCATTTGCAGAGTCATTTGTTTCCGTTGACGAAGCCATTGCTTGACCTGACGGCAATCAGCATCCATTTGTAGCGACAGTGGTAAGTTGCTCATTGATACTCATTTCTTAATTAACAAGAACAAGTAATTTGTACATAAAAAACCAGTTTTTATTCCTTTTTACTTGCTTCCTGTTGTTTCTCTGTACTTTTGGTTAAAGCTAGCAACTATGTATACAACTTACATGTCAGTAGTCCTTTCACCGGGTATGCCACCGTCAATCAGTTGTCAGTGACGCTAGTACTATGATTATCAGTTGAGTTTGGACCGAGAGAAGTTTGGTGCCTAAGTTTTGTCATCGAAACCCCAATGTCAACTTTTCGGGCTGTGATGTCATCAGTCTTATTATGATTCTCAGTTGAGTATGACCCTAGGGAAGTTTGGTGACAAAGTCTCAGCACTAAAGTTACCATGTGTCCTACGACAACTTGCTTCGTTTCCAAAGGTAACTTTTCGCGGCTTGACGTCATTTAACTGGTAACAGTGGCCAATTTGAATTTAACCGTTACCATTTGTAGATTTTGGTGGGCTCATGGCTTGTGACGTCAAGGCCCTAAAAGTTACTCTTGGAATCGAAGGAAGTTGCCCTTGACAACATGGTGACTTTAACGCTGAAACTTTGTCACCAAACTTCCCTACTGTCATACTCAACTGAGAATCATAGTAATTCATGCTAGTGTCCCTTACTGGGTAAGTACATGCCTATGTATTAAATGAAACAGGTGTTATGTCCAGTCTTTAAACTTCGACACCTTTTGAATCCATTTTCGATCATTCACAAAGTAGGAAATATGAATATTTGAAGCTCTGCTTGATTAGAATTTTAGAAATTCATGTTTTCTGTCTATGATCACAAGCAAAAAATTATGGAAACTTTTTGGCGATGAAACTTTTGCATCTGGCGACTGAGAATTTTGTTTTAGTTGCCAGCTGTCGCCTGCACCAAAAAGTTGATTTCAGACCCTGCATGTAAACCCTCGAGGCACTGTTGTAAGTCGACAGAATTCCAATCAAACTACACCTTAAAGTTAACTCTCTTTTAATTTTTACATTCTACGTCATTACCAGTGGCTTGTGGCTTACAGATTTCAAAACAACAGACACATGAAGTCAAACTCCACAACATACTGTACAGTTGTTTATTACCATGTCATCCCTTACAGACAACTTATTGCTTGAACAATAAGCTTACATGTATCACAAAATTGAGAAAATGTGGTCAATAGAAGACCAAGCAGCTGTATTAAGAATCTCTTGCAAGCTGACTGAATTCCCTCTAGCTGCGGTAGTGGACACTGCTCTAGTGCTATGTGGATTGAACTGCATTGTGTCTATGCCAGCAGCATCCAGTGAAATCTTAACTCATCTACTGATGAATAAATATGACTTGGTAAATCTTCTGAGTTCGGTGCAAATACTCTTTGAAGTGTGTATAAACACAGTTTCACTTGAGGATGTGACGTTGCGTGTCTGTGCATCCAATTACTTGGCCATTTCTATACTTTAATTGATATTTGAACTATTTTTACTGCATATCACCACATCCACTTTAGAATATACTTAACAACATTTCAAGTGAATAGGTGGTATTTTCCACTACGACTATCCACTTCAGAGTAAGGTACTTAGAACACTACCAAGGGAATTTGGGTGGTAATAATTTTACACCACATGTACAGTTACCAAATTGTAACAGGTTAAGATCATGGAATTTTAGGATTCCAAGTTTCTTAAATATAGGGTCAGAATGAGCATAAAAATGAGATTGATCTATGATTCTCACCACTCTTTTTTTCGGCAATTTTACCAGACGATTAAGGTTAGTTTTTAAGGTGGAGGCCCAAACTACATGTATATTACAGTAAAAGAAGTAAGAATAAACAAATGAATAGTACAATACACGTAAAGAGTTTGAAGATAAATAAAAGCTCAATTTGTGTATCATTCCAATTAATTTTGACACTTTGTAAGGCACATCTCAGTCTTCAAGGTTAGGTTTTCATCGATGATTACACCCAAGAAAACTGTTTCTTTAACTTGATCAATTTGTTGTTCCTTTATCAAAAGTTGAAAATTATAACTTCTGCGGTTTTGGTTTGGATTGAACACTATGAACTTAGTCTTTTTAAGATTTGAAGTGAAAGCTTATTAACCCTAAACCATACTGACAACTTATTTAAC
>BLFP01004842.1:551971-555191 GCA_014634505.1 Montipora efflorescens | reverse complement strand
TATTTTAGGGCGCGTTCGACTGACCCTATTCCGGAATAAGAATACGTGGAGTGATGATTAAAACGGTGTGTTTGGCGCGTTTCAAAGCAGCAAGGACAACAAAAATATGTTTAAAACAGCATTTTAGCGGATGTTTGACAATTTTTATGTGAATCTCCATAAAAACGAAGGATTTCTACCTTATATTCCAGGCATTCTTATTCCAGAATAGGGTCAATCGAACGCACCCACAACTAACCATGTTTATCAAAGATCAATTTTACAATGAAGCAATGGAATACTCGAAAATTCAAAGTGAAAAATCGAGTAGTGATTCAAGAGAAATGGAAGGCAAACTACCTCAGTCACAACTAAAGACATGGCAAAGAAAGAAATGGACATACCACCAAGGAAAACTGCAAACACCTGACAGAAAAACTGTTATCCCAAAGAGTAAACTCTACGACACTCTAATCTTAGCACACCAAAGAACAGCACATAGAGGACGTCAAATCACAAGTAAATGGGAGAATGACAACTATTCAGAAGTAAGCGTTCGACTTGTAAAGTTGTTCGTAAGTTTATGTCCATTGCACGAACAGCAGAAAACTATCACCAGCAAACAAGAAAGCAAGCACAAAAACAACTGAAATTTAAGATTTCGGACATGGTGGCAATAAAAAAAAACAAAGTAGACAAGGTCAACCCTTTTCATCCCAATATGCTCTTGAGTCAAATCATCGAAATTGAAGAGAGTGGATATGTAAGAGTTGTGACAGAGTATGGCAAAGTTAACATTCTGATCACACCCTCGCGATTCTATCCTTGTATTGCCACTAATGTGAAACTAGATTTCTCTACCAAAACATCTTTTACAGCAGCATGCAAAAAAGCAAGTGGGCTATAGATGAAAAACTGCTGATTGGTGCTAAGTTTCCCCTATACTACTCATTGAGATATCTTGATATGGAAAAACAAAACAAATTGCCACAAGACACTAATCTCAAAATACTATTTTATTATTTTAATGACAAATAGCAAAATTAAATTGTAAGATTTCTACACTTTATTTCTTGTCTTATTGAAACAGTGACATAATTCATGTATTGCTGATATAGTCTGCAAAATGAATTGTACACGCAACATGATAAAACTAATCCAAAGCAACAGCAGGACTGGTACACTCATGGTAACTTGATGATAAGCCAAAAAGCAATCCTTAGCCCTTCTCACCACATACACTAAATGACCAGGCTTTAAAATGAATTCTTAATGTTTCTGTTTAGTACATCATAACTGTAAATAAAAGCTAACCATTCTAGAACAAGTGTTTAGGCTTAAATTGTGTAAATTAGTGCTTAAAACCACTCATGTTATTCTTGGTCAAACCAGACTGTTAAGTATTTGCAACAAGTCTTGCTATTTCAGTCCTGCTCTGAATGCTCAGCAAACCTTATTTCAGTAATCTCTTGAACTAAGTAAATGAATGGCAAACAGCTGTTATCAATGAAGTGTGTTCTTTGTGTTCAACAAACATTAAACTGTTTTCACTGTTTTTGCACCAGTTCAAAAACAAATTGTACCAAAGTGCAAATTGAACTGCAACATATGCAGTATGTGGATCATTATAGCCTGTGAGTGAGGACCACACAACACCCTCAAGTTTTTCAACAAACTGGGACAGATTAATCAGGTTCTTATTTCAGACAAAAATGGGATCTTGTGTAGAATGATGTCCTAGAGCGTTGTCCGAATGAATAGAAAAAACAGGAAGGTGATCTGAGATGTCCGTAAGCAATAAACCACTTCTCGAACGAACAAAGAAATTGTTCACAAAAATATTATCTATTAAAGTAGCCGTGTGAGGGGTGATACGTGTGGGACGTGTAATCAGAGGGAGTAACAAGTGTACATGTAGATTCTAGAAATCAATATGCATCCACTTGTTGGCATATGAATAGCATGTATTTTTGTATTCCTCATTCTGCCAAGGAAGCGTGCAGCTACAAAAATATTGTAACAGTAGTGCATGTACTTTACATGTATAACAGTATTTTATTTTTTAAAAATTGATTTGAGTTTAAAGCTTCCGAATTCGGAATGGTATCTCCTGCTATTTTTGAACTTTATTTTATCCCATAAATGCATTTTTTCAGCTGTTTAATTTTGAGGGATTGTATGAGAAATAATGTGAAGCTTTGTGTTTTTCATGCTGCTACTCTATTGGTCAAGAAGCTTAGGCTGGTTCAATCTTAACAAAAAACTCACGAATCATGACTTTTGGCTTTTTCTAAGTCCCAGATGATGATTCCCTTGGTGTCAAAATGGACCTTTCATGTGACTTATTGCGCATTTGACAACCAGCCATATGTAGTTATTCGTAAATTGGTCTTTTTTTGTTTCCTTAATTGATTGTCGCTCCCGCTAATAAATAAGTAATATAAATAATTTAGAATTAGAACAGTTAAAACAACCAAGCCTGTTCAAGTCTCAGAGATTTGTGGTATTCCATAAAAGGGTTTTTTTTTTCATCAAAATGTGCCATCAAAATTGAAAGAGTTTAGTATGGAGACGTTATGTTGGTTTTTTAGCAGAAATACAGAAATACTTCAACATAGGTTGCCAGGGGCTGGTTGCTCGAAGCCTGGTTAGCGCTAACGGTTGGTTAAGAGGTATCAAAACCTGTAGGTTTCCATGGTATTTAACGCTGGTTAGCGCTAACCATGCTTTAAGCAACTCGGACCAGAACTTGAGTTTTAACTTTGGCTATCGTTAACGCTTTGTTTGCAAAGACTACCAAGATCTACAGTTAAAGAAATTGAGTCAAGAAGTATGAGAAATTAATTTTTAATTTGAATGCCTTCCTGAACGACTTGTCTATTACCCCATGGGATTCATCGTTTGTCTTTGATGACATAAATGATGTCTGGGCACACTGGTCTAAGCTCTATAATGAAACCATAGGTAAGCATGCTCCCAAGATCAGAAAGGCAGTCCGAACTAAACAGCTCCCTTGGATCAACAATCAGCTCAAAAAGGAAATTTGGTGGGGAAATAAATTATATAAGAAATATCGTCGTTGTCAATCTGATGACACATGGGAATGCCATCAACTTCAAAGGAATTTGGTGACTAAATTAAAGCGAACTGCAATCAAGCGATTCTGTTCTGATTCTGCGGCAAATGCCACTACTCCCGGTGGATTCTGGAAAAGAATGAAATCACTGCTTCCTGCCACTAC
>BLFP01004842.1:524471-546971 GCA_014634505.1 Montipora efflorescens | reverse complement strand
CAATTCTTGCTCATTCTCCATAACATACATGCGTGAAAATAATGCAAAGGCACTGGTAACCATTCTCAACCCCACAGCTCGTCCGTTTGTATGACATGACTTGAGTGGCTGATTGTTTTTTCTGAAGTTTTCAAAGACTACAAATGTGGGTCAGAATAAAGTCAAGGACCTTCAAGGCCTTGCAAATGTAGGGGTGTACTCTCAAAATTCAAGGGTTTTCAAGATGCATACGAACCCTGTAATTAAGAAACTATGAGGGATAAATCCTAGCTCAAACCCTGCTACAAATGTTTACTCAACAATAACAAGGTTATCTTTTGAGATAACCTTCGTAACGTCTTTTCTAACAACTTTTTCTTTGGAAAAAAAAGGCCTCCTTGCTGTAAGTTTGGCTTTTGGGAATTGTTACTCCCAATTTCATTAGTTTTAACCACACTTATGTCCTTAAGTTTCTTGGCTTGCAGATAAAATAGTGCTATTATGGATGCAAATGTTGGTGAAACCTGAAAGACACCAATGGTATCAGCAATACTGTTCATGCTACAATAAAATGTTACAATTAATTATTATATGACGCATACGGTCCTGCAATCATTTTGATGGCAAAACCATATGAAAAAATTCCCGTATGAAGGCTGTACACGCATACAGTAGGTACACATACAGCCCTGCAACAATAAAAGTTCAAGCAAATCCGATATTTAGACAGTAAATTGTACTATACTGATGACCCGTTCTATTTCAAACTTCAAAAGCAAACAAAACAAATCTACGTAAACTACTAGGAGAGAACGAAATTCTCAACTTTATCTACAGGCTCAAAACAAGAAATGAGGAGGAGTAGGGGATCATATAATAAAATGCTCATTGACTGAGTTTAGGTTGGCCCTCAGTCATGGCGCATTGACCTCACTGCACTTGGTCCATAGGCCATGATGACCTCTGGCCAATTTTCTTTTTTTTCTGTCGGGCTGTCCCACTCAGTCAATAACTACATATCATTGCTCCTCAAAATGTTCTTGTGCAACAGGCTTTTTAAAAAGTTGAGGGAGATATTGTTTGTAATAAAAATCAGACTTTTTCTGAGAACAAGGGGACTGCCTTAATTACGAATGGTGCCATCTCAGTTAGCCAGCTGCATGCTCTTTCTAAGGCTGCTATTATGCAAAATTCAATCATCCTGATTGACTTGACCCACTGCAAAAATTTAAGTATGCGAAGGATTCAAATCCTTTGCTTTTGCAGTAATCTAATGATACATAAACAATGACATTTTCACGGAGCTTTCATTTAGCAGCTGTATATTGTTGAATTCTTCATTCAAGAATTTTACTTGGGTTACAAAATTCATCTTTTATTTTATATCCAAATTGAGATCTTACCAGTTTTTGTTTTAACAACTCCAGCTTGTTTTCCTCGTCACGCTTTTGTCTTTGCTGTTCATAGGCAGATAATGGGAATTCCCTTGCCTGCAGGTTATAAACCAGTAATATATTTTATCACTCAACTGGCAACAGTTTTTTCTGGTCTTTCTGGTCAACACACACATTATAAAAATCTAGTTTATTCAAATCCACAGTGGCTTATATTGACAGCCAACTTTCAATTAAGGCATTCATTGTGATAGATGTGTTGCTGTAAATCACCACATAAAGCTTTGCAGATTCCCCAAGTCCATTAACCATCCCTTTCCCTATCAAGGACGCATACACGTATCCTACATGTAGGTTGCTGCCACTCAACAACCCAAACATATTTACATGTATGCCTGTCAAAATACACCTAAACTCTAGCCTTTTACTATACAATGTGGAAAGGGTACACAACATTGAAATGTGACCTTCACTGCTGTAGTAAACATGTAAGACAAGCTGATAAAAGGTAATTTACCTCTTGTTCAGACACCGGTTCTTCATTTATTTCTCCTTCATGGGTAGATTCCGCAGCTTCCTGTGAAATAAGAGGTTCCCTTTAAGAAAAGCTACAAGTATCACTCTTTACAACAAGGCCTTCTCCTATTAGATAGCCTGATGAGATCTCTAGACCTTTGAAATCCAGTATTATAGCTGCTTAAAGTTTTTGTACAAGGGACAACCTTGATATTGTGATTGTGCAAAGGTACAAATACACCGTTATTTCACTGAGATCACACAGTGCTTCAAGACAACAGATTCAGTGACAGAAGAATATGAATTTGCACATACCTGTACCTCAGGAACATCCTTTTCATTGTCCCTTACAACAATGGCTTTCACTCTCTGAAGGAGACAAAGACAAAGGTATGTAAATGTACATTGTAGGAATCATATTGATTTGCAATGTGAATCAAACAATAAATATAGCATGTACAGATCTGGCACTAAGCAACCACAGTATTATATTATTGGCAAATAGCATTTCTATGGGGGTAAACAATGTGTGTCTTCAGGTAAATATTGTGCACATGCTAAAGGCCACGAAAAATGGGTGTTACTGAGAATGACATGTAAGGGAAAGTGTTTTGCAAATAGACTTGTTGAATAAATTGAGAGATTCTACTGGATTAAATCAAAAGGACTGGTAATCACCTTGGTAACTGAACTTGTATCCCCTGAATTTAATGTACTTGAATTTTCCTGCACGTGGGAAAGAGTAAATTACATTATGATATTTTGTGTAGATACATATACATGTACTCTGCACATGATATCATGGCTATACATATAAGGGAGTTATGCTTGTCACAAGTATATATATGATATATATCTATATATATCGCTTTGATGATCCATACGATGTTTTTAAAAATCATCTTTAATCAATACATGTTTCAGATGAAACATCATCCATCGTCAGTTGTTCAATGAGAAATAAACTAAAGTTGAGCAATAAATAGTGTAACAAAGTGAGATAAACAATAAAGTAAAGGCTTGGAAACTGCATCATAAGCCCAAATTTCCTCTGAGCTTTGTCAGAGGATGATAACATGTACATGTACCTTTCTCTTGTAGGCAGAAGGTTTCCTCAGCTGTGCCAATTTTCTTCCCAGTAGCATTTTTGCTTTGGTGCGGTTTATGGAAAACACACCATGCTGTCCTACAGTAAATGTTCCATACCATTTACTGAGTAACGGATTGTCCACAATCTCATCAGCAATGGTCATATTGACTTTTGCATGTTCCTCGTTGGTGTTCTCACACTTTTTTAACGCTCTAGCACCCTGCCACTAATATAAGAAAGAAAAAAAAAAAATATATATATATATACACTGTATTTCATTATGCTACCCAAGAGGTAACAAAGTGAAATGGTAACCCAGTTAGTTATGGATTGTATACCTCAGGTATATGCTACCCAAGAGGTTACAAAGTGGAATGGTGACACAGTGAGTTATGGATTGTATACCTCAGGTATATGCTACCCAAGAGGTTACAGAGTGAAATGGTGACACAGTGAGTTATGGATTGTATACCTCAGGTATATGCTACCCAAGAGGTTACAAAGTGAGATGGTGACACAGTGAGTTATGGATTGTATACCTCAGGTATATGCTACCCAAGAAGTTACATAGTGAGATGGTGACACAGTGAGTTATGGATTACATACCTCAGGTATATGCTACCCAAGAGGTTCCAAAGTGAAATGGTGACACAGTGAGTTATGGATTGTATACCTCAGGTATATGCTACCCAAGAGGTTACAAAGTGGAATGGTGACACAGTGAGTTATGGATTGTATACCTCAGGTATATGCTACCCAAGAGGTTCCAAAAGGTTCAGGTATATGCTACCCAAGAGGTTCCAATTTGGAATAAGGTGTATCAACACAAACATGGAGGTATATGTACCTTGGATTCCGCACGCCTGATTTCTGCCAGCAGGAACTTGTTCATTTCATTATATTTAATGTTAACTGACTGTGCAGTCATGTCAGTTTTAGCCAATTCCAAAAGTTCTTTCTTTGTCAGTTCTTGGCATGTTGAAGTTGGGGCTGCCTTAATGATCTTAGGAGTAGCACTGGAGACAGGCACATTGGGTGTTTGTACATGTCCTTTCTCTTCATTTTCATGTACTTTCTTAGCTGAGAGAGTACATGTACTTGTTTCTTCTCCTGGCAAGTAAAAACATTAAATGAAACTTAAGTTACACTGTACAACAGTTTTAAGAAGTTTAGAAATTATTTTAATTTATACCCGCACGAATGGTTAGTCTGAGGGCACTTTCCATTAGTCAGAACTGGATTGCCAGAACTGGATTTTTATGTGGAGAATGCCATTAAAATTCGGAACTGTCTAGTCAGAGAAGTCAATTCCTACCATCTGTACACTTTTCTGATAAATTTCATCAGAAACTAGAAAAGAACTGCCAATTTGAGGTTTGAATGTAATGAATGACCAGTCTAGCCTATCATTTCCTACCCTTGGTACAATTCACACTCTCGGTACAAGCTCCTGTTAGATATGCTATCATGACAAGCTTAGGCCGACAAAAAAACATATGCAAATGAGCTTACCGTGATTTGAAATCACTCTTAGCTAATCATTAAGTGTAACTCAAGAACTCATTTCGCAAGTTTAGGTGTTGCAGATATCACATCAGAGTCCGCTTCTGACATATTCAGTTACTTTTATTTTACAACTTTTAAGTCACAAGGGAGAAGCATTAATTCACAAAACGTCATTCAGGGAACATTTTCCAGAGACTTTGCCCCGCCTAGCTCGTGTGGCCTGCAGCAATTCTCGCGAGAATTTTAAAGTAATTCTCCCTCACACAATTCTGCAACACTGTGGCAAATACGCATACATGTAACAACTCACTTTTTGAGTTCAGTTATTTTCAATTTACGCAAGCTTTGAATATTGGCATCTTTGGCAATCCAAAACTAAGAATTTAACATTAAAAATTACATTCTGTTTATCCACACATACAGTAAAAGTTGAATGAGATTAACTCATACGAGATGTCAATGTCATTTCAAGTAATGCTCTTGACAGAACGAAAAAGACTAAGTGATAACTGTAAGCTACTGTAACAAAAACAAAAGCGATGCATTAATACTATTTTTTTCTGGTAATCTTAGGGCGTTCTCCTATTCCAACACAGCGATGAGTTCATCGATCGAAGGGCGTTTGTCCAGGGGTCCTTATTTTATTTTCGACACATCCGCCCGGATTCTCCAAAATTACTCGTTTAGCAATTCTCAGTGAATTTGCAGTCGCCAAAGGACAAAATGTCAAATTTAATAGACTGCCGACCACAACCGGTGACAATTTCTGGAGTGATATGGGGATAGCGTCTCTTGTAAAGTTTTTGACTTGAAGCCGTCAGAGACCAAAGTGGTTTTGGATCTGTTATGAATCGGGCTTTTCCGAAGTCGATTATCACAGGATTCCACTGCACTTTGTCCAGTTTCTTTTTTCCTTCAACAGAGTTAAAATTTGTCCCTTTTCTTCATGGAACTGTGTTACCAGCTTTAACTTCTCTCCTTTTGTTACTTGTCCAAAAAGGAGTGGAAGGCGTCGATGAGCTCCCAAAAGGCTAATCATGCGGGGACTTGGTCGAGGAGAACATGTAAGGGGAATATATGTTGATAGAACTGAAAGTGTTCTACTGTTTTTCTATAATTATCAGCTATTGTTTTCAATGGTTCGCTCTCCTCTTTCACAATCAAGATTCGACACCAGCTTTTAAGAGATTTGACTATATTATCTCCTGCAGATTGGCCCTGTATCAAAGAAAACAAAATTAAGCATATTAATGTTAACTGATTTTCCTTTGGGTTACACAAATACATAGAAAATTGACTGAGTACCCAAGAGAGATAGAATTACCAGTTGGTACAAAATAATAATCATGATTACAAAATTGGCTCTGCCTTCAGATAACAACAGTCCAAACTGGACTGACTACCCAAGAGAGACAGAACTCATTAGTACAAAATAATAAGTTATAAAATTATTTACAAAATTGGTTCTGCCTTCAGATAACAACAGTCCAAACTATACTGACTACCCAAGAGAGACAGAACCCATTCGTACAAAATAATAATGATTACAAAATTGGTTCTGCCTTCAGATAACAACAGTCCAAAACTGGACTGACTACCCAAGAGAGACAGAACTCATTAGTACAAAATAATAATTATTACAAAAATTGGTTCTGCCTTCAGATAACAACAGTCCAAAACTGGACTGACTACCCAAGAGAGACAGAACTCATTAGTACAAAATAATAATTATTACAAAATTGGTTCTGCCTTCAGATAACAACAGTCCAAAACTGGACTGACTACCCAAGAGAGACAGAACTCATTAGTGCAAAATAATAATTATTACAAAATTGGTTCTGCCTTCAGATAACAACAGTAAAAAATGGACTGACTACCCAAGAGAGACAGAACTCATTAGGATAAAATAACAATGTTTAAAAAGAGACTGGTCAAAAATAGACTGTCACATACAAGAAATTATTTAAAATGCAATCTGTTTTGCAATAATAATTTAATATTATAGATACTTTTAAAGATCACATTGAAACTGATCAATGTAGCAAACAGAAACACAGCAATCTATTTGAGTCTTACAATATACATGTATGAGCAAAAACACACTTACCGGTACTTCAGGTCTGGTTTTCAGCTAGCATTCTAAGGCTGTATTCTGTCTATTACATAACTGTAGTCTGTTTCAGTCTGACCTCTACTCAACAACAACAAACAGCACTTTCGTATGCTGAATTTCTCATTGGGCTAGCTCCAGGGCATCGAGGCACACAAGCAACCCCACCACGAAAAGGTATGGACTAAAGTATGAGGTGGTTGCAAAGTACAAAATGAGCAGAAAATCGTCTGGCGTTACACAGAGTAAACTCCCAGGAGTCAATGGGTTTAGTAAAAATTTACAAACTAACGAACAAAACATATGACAAATTATCCTAATGATCTGTTAGTTATAAGGAAGCCCTGGCCTCCCAAGCCTAGAAGTCAGGCGAGAAACATTAAGTAGGAAGTTCATTGCGACATGGAAATTCCGCCCTCAAGCTAATGTTTATAATGTTCCTTATAATCTTAGATCTGGGCGCGAACAGTCCATTTGCCAGGAGGCAAGAACCAAGAGAGCTTATGACCTTATTTCATTCTTGAAATCTGCATATCAAGATAGGTGTACTTTGATTTGCCCTTGTCACACGGCGGCCATATTGTCCCGAGGAGACCAAAAAAGCTTTGTTTGACCACGCCAAGCCTCGCAGTGGAAACCATGGGGGTGAAGCTCGGCATGGTAAAACAAAGCTTTTTTGGTCTCCCGGGACAATATGGCTGCCGTTTAACAAGGGCGAATCAAAGTACACCTATCTTGATATGCAGATTTCAAGAATGAACTCAGTTTCAATGTACCTATCAAGACACTTTAAGTACATGCAATTGCATAGGATAGAACATACAGTAAATAACCTTGGGTCCTGCAAAAATAAATAAAATTACTCAGTATCCCAGTTTTCTATTCATACCATTTTCCAGTTGTTTAATTGCGCTGACAAACTTTATTTGCCAGCAGACGGGTATCTTGATTGCATCAAAAAATTCCTTGTTATTGGCAAGAAGCCTCAAATCTTCTAATGTTTCAAACTAGAACATAAAAAGAAACTGTTATGATCTGCCATTTGCTATGGCAATAACTGTCACATTTTGCTATTATAGATTTACATGTGTACATTGGTGTCACCAGCTCCATTTTGATTGCCTATAAACAGGCAGCCAATTCTTGCTTGCTCTGTTTCTCTTACCTCATACCTACAGACAATAGATTTTACATATGTGGAATTGACGTTATACCTACAGACAATAGTTTTATACCTGCAGAAGTGACGTCACCAAACACACTGACCAGCAGAGAAGAGGAAAGAAGACTCTGCCAACCACAGAAACATTCTTTGATTTGCTGCTCATCCAAAGAAATGGATGAGTCAGTCCTCTTGTCTTTACACAGGGTTCGCACACTTTTTCAGACCAAAAATTCAAGGACTTTTCGAGGACTTTCAAGGGCCAAATTTTGACATTTCAAGGACCTCTTTTTTATTTACGTCGATGAATTTACCCATAGAAATGGTCTGACAGTACAATTCTTCCTCATTTTCCGTAACGTACACGAGTGAAAATACTGCAAAGGCACTGGTAACCATTCTCGACCCCACAGCTTGTCGCATTTGTATGACATGACTCGAGTGGCTGATTATTTTCACTGCAGTTTTCAAAGATTAAAAATGTGGATCAGAAAAATATTCAAGGACTTTCAAGGACCAGGGATAAAGAGCAGAGATTTTCAAGGATTTTCAAGGCCTTGAAAATGCACTCTCAAAATTCAAGGGTTTTCAAGACACGTGCGAACCCTGTTTACAAGTGCAGCTCAGGAATATGCATAATAAAACAATTATTGGATTCAGTTTTCACATGAGAGTGATAATTATCAGGCCTCAGTTAGTGTTATCCGCCTCAGATAACACAAACTTTGGCCTTGATAATTACTGCTATCATGCTCAACCTCATCAGATAATTGTTTACTAATACTGCAAACAAGTATTGAAATTTATGCTATAATAATATTTTCTAATTACTGCATGCTAAGCTTATGTGTGCTGCATGTACATATAGCAGCTGCCAAATTGTTAATAACAGGCAAAATACATTATCTTTTACTAAAGAATAAACATTTACAAGAAAACAGTCTATACAATCATGCTAGTGCTTTTTGGGTTACAGTTTGATAGAATTTGAGCAAACAGAAATGATCGACACGAACACCTAACCTTTCCTTCGCCAGCAAGAGAACAAAGCGCACAAAAATAACATACATAAGCTGAAATTCAGAGACATAAGTGATGTGGGAGAACGAATTGTCTTTTGTTAGAGGGGCAAAAACGTCTTCCGCCCCCAATTCGAACTGTCCATATGGATTCAAATTAACACAGCTCTACATACAATGTACCTTGTTTGCTTCCACTACTATTGCAATCAAATCACCGAGTCCATTTCTGTGTAAAAACTGCTTTGCATCCATATCACTGAAAACAAGAATTGGCGACGTACGCTTAATTTAAAGTTAAATCAGTTTAATTACATGTCTGACGATGAACGAACGAACGACGAGATCATCACAGCCTCGTGACTATTTGGGGCTTTAAGGTTTCAAAACAGCCAAGACTTTCAGTTTTAAACTAAAATCACAAAATATGGACCCTTACCTCACGTGCACGTTCTTTGAGGAGAGACAAACACGAAAATACAACAAGAAATAACAGCAAAAGACTGCCGTAGTTTAAAGCACCTTTGCAGAACGCAGAACACAATTTGAAAAGAGCGGGAACGGTAGAATTCGTACCGCATCGAAGAGCATTCTGGTATACTTGTACGTCATTCCTTTGTTGCTCACCTCCTGTCACGCGGGAAAACAACGACATCCGCGAAATGTCACAGTCTGCCACACTTCTGTGGAATGGCTTCGAAGGAATACTGCTTTTGTGATAATTGTCGTGGTGAAATTCTGTGCCATCGAACAACTATAAACCGCCATTTCAAAGGGCAGATAACTTTAAATAGTACTCTTGAACACAGTACTGGAGGTGGAAGCTTGGAAGCAGGCTCAGGCTTTGCGTGTGCCTCAGGGGAAAGCAGCGATGTTTGCTCGGATCATGACACATCTTCAGAGGCAAATTTGGCCAATTGCCCCCTGGACAGTACTGGTGTGACCGATAGCTACCTTGATAGTGATGGTGACATTTGTGTGGAGGAAACGACTTTTTCTTCCAGGCAAGAGTCAGAAGATGCTCTCCCAATATACGACATCACGAGCTTCCTTTTGCGACATCTAAAGAGCAAAATTGAAAATGGCTTATCTCGAGAAGCGTCTATGGAAGGGTTGCGCAATCTTTATGAACTTCTCAGGGATGATCGTATTCCGCATGACAACTGGAAAACAGTGATTCAGTACCTAAAAGGGCTGGGATATCAAGATGCTCGCAATTACAAAATTTGTTTCGGAGAAGACCACGTGACATTTATGGAGGATAAAGAATGTTGCAAGGACTGTGGAAAGGAGTGGAAACAAGGAGTGGATTATTTTGTTCTTGGCTTTTGCTTTGAAGATATTTTTCTCAATAGCCAATTTCTACGTCATCACATGGAACACTGGAAAGCAAAAGATGAATGGTTCAACTTGGATGAACCAACTGTCAGTCGAAAAGAAATTTGGCATGGATCAAGGTTCATGGAGCTCTCCTATTTCTGGGACAGTAACAAGGAGACTCCTCTCCCTGCTGTTTGTCCACATTGTGGCAGTATCTTTTCTGTTGACTTTATACAGACCCACGATAATGGTAGTGGAGAGCCTTTCTCTGCCATTTGTAGTGAGTGTTTTGATGAAGTCAAAATCTCTGCAAAGACCATGAAAGGCTGTCCATTGAACCAAGCATACATTATACATGAAGATGGTTTCAATGCTTTTTCCAAAAAGACTAGAAGCATTGCAACAATTCAGGTTGCAAGTGCCTGTATTACCAAAGAAGAAAGATCACATGGTGCATCTGTACAAGTATATAGCTTTGCCCCTACATGCTACATTGAGGAGGGAATTTCCCATAAGATGGATGCATTTTTTAAGCCATTGATTGATGATGTAAAGAAATATTACATCGAAGGGATAAGAGTGCCAATTTATGAAAATCTTCAAGTGGGAACTGACACAATTGAGGAGGGGATGTACAATGCACGGTTGTTGGTTCTGTGTGGGACTGCGGACATTAAAGCACATGGAGAACTTGGATTGTATTGTTCAGGTGTGAGATTATTATTATTATTATTATTATCATTATCATTATCTTTATCATTATCATTATCAGTTTCTTGTGAACCCTTTCCGGGATAACCTACATCCGGGATAACCTACAATCCTTTAACCGGGACACGCTAGGCGATAAGACGCTGCGACATGTCGCGGGAACAAGTGTCTGCAACAATTTGCCTTGTTTGACACGCTTAACTTTATGAAAATCATTGTAGCTGCGGCATAATTTTGTTGCTGTGATCAGTCACACGAAGTCAAACTGGTTTGAATTTGTGACTGATCGCGGCGACAAAATTAGCAAAAGTAGTATTGTCACACTGTGTGTACACTTTCGGCAACAAGTCGCTGCGACAAAATATAAGTGAACCAATGAAAGAGCATCATATGGTCAGCCATATAGAGTTAGAAAACTATTTCACATTCCCCCTCATACGTGATCACTGAGTGTGCACTGAACACGTGACGTGTCACAGCAACTTGTTTTGCAAGTAGTACACATGGAGCAACTTGTCCCAGAGACCTGTCACTGCATCTTGTCGCCTAGTGTGTCCCAGACTTGATCTATTTTGCCACTTATTCCTGAACTGAAAAAAAAGCAAGGGGAAATGGGCTTGTTACGGTAGATATGATGCTTTGTAACAACACAGAAGTAGTATCCTACATTGTACATGTAATGTCTAGTCAGGTCTGAGGACTGGGGATTTTCCTTGGATACTCCGGGTTTGAGTTCCGGCTAATTTACTACAAATTTGCTATGTTTAAGTGAAACTTGTTTCCATTTACCAGTCTACTTTCTTCCTTTCCCATCTACATCTACCTTACTTAAAAATTTAGTAACAACCCTGTTAAGTTCTTACAGGCTTTTCTTGTTGTTGTCTACTGTTACTTAAAAATGTCATGAATGAGTGAATACCCTTTACAAAAGAGCAACCAAATTTCTAAGTGTACCAACAATGTACACATAGAATGTGGTATGTACATTGTAAAGCACGCCCATGTGAGCAAAGCATGAAAATGACAAATGGTATGAGCACAAAAGGGAAATACATGTACAATGCTAGTATGCAGCTAGGACATTATGGGATTGTTGTCCTTCAATGGGATATATTTTATCCTGGATATTTAACTGTTGTGTTGTGTGGTGTTTGGTGGTGGTGGTAATTATCCTTCGTACATTTCAGGTGGCAAACGTGGTTGCAGGCGTTGCCTGATTTCTGGAACATATGTTCCAGAAAAACGTCATTATTACTATGGAGATTTTAGAAGAAGGTTCAGACACCGAGATGAACTGAGGAGTGTGGCTTATCACTTGGATAAAGGCAAACTATGTGATGAAGCTCAAAATAAAACGGAGCGAAAGAAGATCCAAACTGAAACTGGAGTTTCTGGTGTTAGTTGTTTATTTGAACTGTACCACCTGTATGGCTTTGATCCAATCAATGATATGACTGTTGACAGAATGCACCTTGTGTTCAACATGTTGAAGCGAGAATTCTTGGACAAACTGTGGTCTAATGCTGAGGAGAACATCAATGAAGATGTCAATGATCGTGACCCAGCAGTTGGGGGGTTGCTTGTCCATGGTGATTTTTCGGAAGCTCTCAAGTATGTTAAGTGGACAACTGAGCAGAGGGCTAGTGGTGTTGCGAAAATGAAGCATCTCAGTGATAAACTTAGTGGCTGGAAACATGCAGAGTTTTTGAAGTAAGCAAATACATGTACATAGTGTGTACAACCATAAAACAACAAAACAAAACAAAAAGCAAAAAATACTCAATTGTACTATTCTGAGTATTTGATTTACAATATCACTAAAGGGTACGTGTGTGTTAATTTCCCCTCCAGATACAGCTGTGTCGCACGTGAGGTTTTGGCTGAAATCATTCCTTCCCAAGCATATGATGTGCACATGTTGTTATGCAACACTGTTGGCCTCCTTTACAACAAGCAAGTTCAAGCATTGGGTTGGAGTGATGAAAACATCAAAACTCTGGAGTCACTAACTTGGGCACATGCTGTAGCTGCTGAAGAGTATTATGGTCTGGGCATCTGCACAGAGAATCTGGAATATTCAACCCATTTAAGTCAAGATGTCAAACACCATTCAAGTCCTGACAACTATTCATGTGAAGTGTTCGAAAGAGCAATTCGCACTCACAAGCAGCAAACACATAATGCTAAAGGTATTGAGAAAACATTCGCTGAACGTGAAAACATCCGCCTGTTTATTCGTAGATACGAGTTGAAGCATGGGAAGCTATCAAGCTATTCTGATGGAAAGAAACTTCACTCTGTGGACTTAGACAAAGTGAACTCTGCAATTTATTTTCATGAGCCATCCCTTGAAGCAGCCAAAGCTTTGCTCACTGACTGCCACGAAAGTGCGAATGAACATATCTGTCATGCATCTGCTAATGGAGTGTTAGTCGGGAAGCTGCGAAAAAAAGCTTTACAAAACCACCAGAAATCTGACATCAAGAGGCACCTGCAGCATCTGTACCCTGGAGAAGACATCCATGTCCCAAGTTTGACTAAATATGCCAAGCATGTTGTCCGGTTCAACTGTAATGGGACAATAGTGAAGTTTTCAATTGGTGATTGCTGTGTTGTTGCTGGTGGACCTAATCTTGAGGAAGAATGGTTCATGGAACTTACTGATATTATTTTGATTGGTGCTTTTCATGAAAAATACTTCATATTCATAGATGGCATGTATTTCATCCCAGCCTTCAACCATGGTAGAGTAGTAAAGCATCCTTGGACAGAAACTGTTCAACTCGTTTCCCATCAGTATCACAGAGACAGTGTCCAATTTACAACCCAGTTGATGAGAAAGTGCATTCTCTATCCCGACCCAGCATGTAAAGAAAATCCAACCTTTTTTCTCCCCATCGACTTTGATGGCCCTCCTCCAAAAACAGTGGCTGTTCCCGTGTATCCAGAGGAAAGTGATCATGTGAAGATTTTGGGTCGAGGAGGGCAAGTTTGGTTTGCGAAGATTGTTTCCTCTGATGACCAAAACCACAAAGCTAATGTGAGGTGGTTTGCCAGTTCCCGGCGAGCTGGATTGTATACTTTGTCTAGTCAAGAGGACATTGTACCATGGAAGTCCATTCTAGGATATGCTAACATGAGGAGGGTGATGGGTGGTTATCGAGTAGACCCCAACTAAAAAGGTTTCATCTTGTTTACAAGAATCCCCCCTAGTGTAACGGCCAATTTGCGTGAAAAAAAATTTGACGGATCATCTACGTTTTATTGTAATAGTTTGAATTTAACAAATCGAACAAATACTCAACCTGTTTATAGCATAGCTAATCGAGGCGGGCTGTGGAACTTCCAATCAAATTTAGCAAACAGATTAATAGTAAATCAGCTAAATAAACAAATAAGAATAAAATAAAATAAATAGGAATAAAAATACTAACGTGGCCTTTAACTACTGTAAAATACTAAAACCAATGGTCTGAGCTTTCGCTTTCCGGTTGTGTCCATTTACAGAGATTTCATGGCCCGGTTGTGTCAATTTACAGAGATTTCATGACCTGGTTGTGTCAACTTGCAGAGATTTTATGGCCCGGTTGTGTCAATTTACAGAGATTTTATCTTGAACCGGTTGTGTCAATTTACAAAGAGATTTTATGGCCCGGTTATGTCAATTTGTAGAGATTTTATGGCCTTTGTTGTCAACAAATGAAGCGGTCTAGACTTGTGAGGCAATAAGGCCCCGTTTATATGAAGACAAATTGTCCGGGTAGAAGGGTCACTCGCCTACCCGAGATACCCTGGACCAGCCAACTTTTCCTACATTTCCCAATAAAATGCGGCTTAACCACGTAAAAAAACCGTTTAAACGAGCAAAGAAGTTGGCTTGAAGGGAGACCCGCCTAGCCGGGTCACCCTTTCTCGACAGTAGGGTAACCCTCCTAGCCAGGCCAACTTTTATCATTTTTTATTATGTAACAATTGGGCTCGCCCAGCCGGGTAAACTCGGTAAGGCAAGATAATGAGAGCATGCACGAGTGCTGTCTTCCCAGTCTCCTGATGATCGAAACTGAGACGGACAGCTCTTGACTCAGGGGAAAAAGGTCAGTTCTTTTCTCATATAAACGCTCGCTAAAGACCAGGCTGGGAGGGTGACCCTCTTAAGGGACAACTTTTCTCCATACAAACAGGGTCTAAGACTTGATCCAAGTCGAACTATTAAAACACATCCCAATAGGCATTTTATAATTTGTAACCGGCGAACTTTCCATAGACCGAAATCAGTGCAACATATAGACCTTATTCATAAAAGGCAGTCACATTTACAATGCTTTTGTCCAAGTGCAAATTAGCCTACCAAGCCTCATTTTAGAGCAAGAATTATTTTCAATTCACTGTATGGTATCGAGGCTTGGTAGGCTAATTTGCACTTAGACAAAAGAATTATCAATTGACCACCATTTATGAATAAGGTCTATACAGGGCTAAATTAATGCCACATAATTTAATTAGGTAATAATTACATATTCCATGCTCAAAATCAGTCATTAACAGGGCATATAGATTTACAGACATTTGGTAACTTGAGGACAGGAAACAGAATGATAAAGTGCAATTTACAGACATTTTATGAGACCTGACCAAATAGCTTAAAATCTTTGTAAATTTTTGATTTATAGACATTTTTGTGAGATTTTATAAAGTCTGTAAATTTCAAGTATTTCCTCTTGTTGTAGCTGTTATATTTTATAAACATTTTACAAACATTTTATAGAGCTTTACTCACCAAAACTCTGTAAAATATCTGTAAAATAAATTTACAGAGATTTTATATTCATCGGGTAAAAGTGTTAAAGTCTGTAAATTGATGATTTACAGACATTTTATGAAGTCTGTAAATGGTCCAAATTTTCCAGTGTTAGGCAATTATTATTATGGCTTGGCTTATTTTGAACAGGCCAAGAGGGATTACACAGAAGCATTAAAGATTTTTAAGGAAGTAGGTTTCAGTGCTGGAGAGGGAAAAGTCTGTGGCAATCTCGGCAGCGCTTATCACAGTCTGGGGAATTTTAAAAAGGCCAGAAAGTACTTCAAGCAACAACTAAGTATTGCAAAAGAAGTAAGGGATCAGAACGAGGAGGGCAATGCCAATGATAATCTCGGCTGTGCTTATCACAGTCTGAGCAATTTTAAGCGAGCCATAGAGTATCACGAACAATCTCTCAGCATTGCAAAAGAAATAAAGGATAGGGCCGGGGAGGGCACGGCCAATGGTAATCTCGGCAACGCTTATAACGGTCTGGGCAATTTTAAGCGAGCCATAGAGTATTACGAACAACATCTTAGCATTGCAAAAGAAGTAGGGGATAGGGCCGGGGAGGGAATGGCCAATGGTAATCTCGGCTGCACTTATACCAGTCTGGGCAATTTTAAGCGAGCCAGAGAATATCACGAACAACATCTTAGCATTGCAAAAGAAGTAGGGGATAGGGCCGGGGAGGGCGATGCCAATGGTAATCTCGGCATCGCTTATCACAGTCTGGGCAATTTTAAGCGAGCCATAGAGTATCACAAACAACATCTTAGCATTGCAAAAGAAGTAGGGGATAGGGCCGGGGAGGGAATGGCCAATGGTAATCTCGGCAGCGCTTATACCAGTCTGGGCAATTTTAAGCGAGCCATAGAGTATCACGAAGAAAATCTTAGCATTGCAAAAAAAATAGGGAATAGGGCCGGGGAGGGCAATACCAATGGTAATCTCGGCAACGCTTATAACAGTCTGGGCAATTTTAAGCGAGCCATAGAGTATCACGAACAACATCTTAGCATTGCAAAAGAAGTAGGGGATAGGGCCAGAGAAGGCACGGCCAGTGGTAATCTTGGCAACTCTTACCAGAGTCTGGGCAATTTTAAGCGAGCTATAGAGTATCACGAACAACATCTTAGCATTGCAAAAGAAGTAAGAGATAGGGACGGGGAGGGCAGGGCCAACGGTAACCTTGGCTGTGCTTATCACAGTCTGGGCAATTTTAAGCGAGCCATCGAGTGTCACGAACAACATCTTAGCATTGCAAAAGAAGTAGAGAATAGGGCCGGGGAGGGCAATGCCAATGGTAATCTCGGCATCGCTTATCACAGTCTGGGCAATTTAAAGCGAGCCATAGAGTATTACAAACAACATCTTAGCATTGCAAAAGAAGTAGGTGATAGGGCTAGGGAGGGAGGCGCCTATGGCCATCTCGGCAACGCTTATTGCATAATGGGTGAGCTTGAAATTGCTCTTCTCTTAAAAATAAAACATCTTACTATTTCCAAGGAAACAGAGGATCCAGTAGAGCAGGGAATCGCTTGCTATGGGCTTGGTCGTGTTCATGAATTTTCAGGCTCCTTGTGCAAAGCTTTTAATTTTTATCGTCTAAGCATAAACCATTTTGATGAAACAAGGCGTCTTCTTCAGTCAGAAGATGCATGGAAAATAAGCTTTCGTGATACAAAACAAGAGGCGTACACAGCTCTGTGGACAGCACTTTTAAAGAATAGAGAGGTTGATGAGGCTTTGTTTGCTGCTGAACAAGGAAGAGCACAGGCCTTGACAGACATTTTGAAGGTGCAATTTGGCGTTGATGAAGGACCTTCCTCGGTAATTGCGAGGACGGAAACTATCTCCGCTTTTAGGAAATATTTGCCTTTACAAACAGTTTTCATAGCACTTGCAGGGAACACTATCAGTTTCTGGCTTCTGAGAAGAGGAAGCGGAATAAACTATAGGGAAAAGGAAATCGAAAATGGAAGTGCTGACTCACTGATAAAGACTACTTTGAAACAGATTGGCGCGGGGGCTGTTGTCCGATGCGAGAATCGCTCGGTACACGGACATCGCAGCGACTTCTCTTGCAGTGGAGAAGCTGCTGAGGAATCTTTTCAGTCTTTTAGCGTGTCCGACAACCCCTTGCAGTCCTTGTATGATGTCTTAATCAGTCCCATTGCAGACTTGCTCCAGGGTGATGACTTGATCTTTGCTCCTGATGGACCATTTTGCTTGGCTCCTTATTCTGCATTGAGTGACTCCGTCAGGATCCGTACTGTTCCCTCATTGTCCGCTTTGAAACTGATCGCAAGTGCACCTTATGACTTCAGCAGTAAGAGTGAAGCGCTACTTGTGGGCGATCCGTGCTTGAAGAAAATCACTTGGGGCACCGGTGGATCCATGTTTAAACAGTTGCCGTGTGCGAAAAAAGAGGTGGAGATGATTGGAAAACTTCTGTGGACCGCGCCTCTCACTGGCGAAAATGCAACGAAAGCTGAGGTGCTGAAAAGAATGAAGTCAGTTGCTTTAATCCACATTGCTGCTCATGGAGATGATGAATTTGGAGAAATTGTTTTGGCCCCAAATCCCGACTGCACATCACAGATCCCCGAAGAGGAAGATTACATGTTAACAATGAGCGATGTTCAAGCAGTTCGTCTTCAGGCAAAGCTGGTTGTGCTGAGTTGCTGTCATAGTGGTCAGGGAGAGTTAAAATCTGAGGGTGTGGTTGGAATAGCCAGAGCGTTCTTGTGTGCTGGTGCCCGGTCTGTTTTGGTTTCACTCTGGGCAATTGATGATGAGGCAACTTTGCTGTTCATGAAGAGTTTTTACCAACACTTGGCAGACAGAAAAAGTGCAAGTTTAGCTCTTCACCATGCTATGAAATCTCTTCGGGAGACAAAGGAGTATTCCGCCATTAAATACTGGGCTCCATTTGTTCTAATTGGCGATGATGTCACGTTTGAATTTGGGCCTCAAGAACTCGAAAAGATTGGTAAATGCTGATCGACTATAACTACTATATACTTACTTTTTCTTTACTATATTTCTTTTACGAACTGCTTTAACTAGCAAATAAAATAATTTTTGTTCGCATTCACCGAGTCGGGTGCTTTCCTTCCTGCAAAGAACTGAAATAGCTGGTTATCTGCGTAAAGTGAAGTTAGAAATTGAGGGCTTGTAGTCTACATGTCACAGTGATACTTGATACTTTCCAGAAACGTCTGAAAGTTGAGAAAACTACTTCTTGGAATCTGATGGGTCAACATTTCATTTTCGTTACTTCAAATACATGAGTTATTGAGAAGATTAAAGCATTCAAACCTTATAAGCGGTAAAGGAAGACAAAAGATATATAAATATTGTTTAAAAGTGTGTGTTTAGACTCATTTTACTGGTGACAATTACTCATCTTGAGGTGCTCATGCGAACTTCCATTTAAGGCAGAGACAGAGTTTCGAGGAAGAGCCATTTTTCATTCCTATCATTGAACACCAAATGTCAATGGTTTCTTCTCTTATTTTATTTTTATTTTTTTGCAGAACAACAACAACTTACGCTCTGGTGTTTTAATTAAGAGGCGTTTTAAGATTAAGAACTTTAGGATCTTTCTGTGAAAAAAGGTGCAAAAAAAAAAAAGCATGGAGATAGGAATGGCAAGTTTTTCAAATGTCTAAAATGTAAATTTAATGAGATGTTTTACAGTATGACCGGGAAAACCGTGAACACCGAATATATATTAGGAATGCTTATTGTTTTTAAGCCAATCATGTTTAAGGACTTCACACGCCCAAACCGCAAACTGAATAAACGTTAGTACTGTAGCAGATAATACAGGTATTCACCACGGCGCCACATGTTGAAAGCAACAATTGCTTTGGAGTGCCAGTGATCGGGGAAAGGACAAATAAAGGCACTGTTCTGTTTCTTTATAAGTAGTCTCAGAGGTTAAACGACCAGAATTAGCTCAAATTAAATCCATTGCCCGGTAAATCTAAAGGCGATACAGCTCTTGCGGTGCAAACAACAGTAAATAAAGACTCTGCGGTCGAACGGGTGATTAGACAGAAATGACATTCCTGGCATATTTCAGGTGTTCACGGTTTTCCCAGTCGCATTTTAAGGGGTGAAGGGGGTAGTTTCTAAAGAAACTGTGGTGCTGCGCCGGTGGGGAAGTAGTAGACAAAAATTTGGTTTATCAACACAGTTGATAATGTAAATTGGCCACCGTACAGAGATTCTAAAAGCTGACGTTTCGAGCGTTAGCCCTTCGTCAGAGCGAATCAAGGAATTGTGGGTTATGTGTATATTTTTATAGTCGAGTAGGAGCTACGCTATTGGTGGTATCATGGCAACGTGAAAAACATAGGAATACATTAGTTGAATGGAAAACGTTCGTTAATACCGTGAGGATTAAGGGTGCCGATTTCTTGAGCAAGGATGGCCGACCATCCTTACTTAGGGAACTGTATATCGGGGTGCGAGGACGACTACGAGTCTTCCGTACTAAGCATGCGCATAAGGTTTGGAATCCGACATTTTTCGAAGTACGCATGCTCAGAACGGAAAACTCGTACTGGAGGTGGTCCTTGTCCTTCCATCTAAAGGTTCCTATTTCCACAGAGGGTTTCCACAGACAGAGGGGCAAGGAAAAATAATTTTTAAATGGGCGATTTCTTAGGCACATTTCTGAAATCTAAAAAACTCGGAAATGAATGTTACCTGATCTTGTAATTAGTCTGCATTGAAAGTTTAATGACTGTAAAAAAATTACCTTGGGCAAACTTCTGGATTTGAGTGATATCGTTGGGCAATTTCGTGGGGAAACTTCCAGAAGGTTAAAAACTAGGAAATAAGAGTGTTGCTTGATCTGTTAATTAATATCCATTGAAAGGTTAAGGAGTAGAAAGATTTCATTCCTTAGTCTTAGAACTTTCGATGCAAACTAGTTAAAAGATAATGCATAGATTGATCAGTGCATACTAAGTAGGAAACCCTTTACTCCAAACAAGCGGTGTAATGAACTAGCATACTCAAATACAAGATGATATAGTCATAGTCTCGTTATCTTCTAAATAAACATATGAAACCTCTTATGAGATTTAGAAAAGAAAATAAATCCTGACTGACCAGTGCTTTACTTGCAAAGAAGTGAGAGGAGAAGAATTACGGTGTCCATTTTATTGTCCATCGATGCATCACCACGTATCTCCGAGCAAATAAGACTAAGATAAAATACAGTGATTCCAATATTAAATAGTTAAAATTGATAAGATAATAAAATTTCATACATATGAAAAAGAACACAACAATTAAGAAGGAGATGAGGTATGTACAATTTGAATAAGAACAACTTAGTGAAAATTAGGTGTTAATCATAAGATAAACATAATATAATATCTGACCTGCTAATCGCCCTTTCTCGCAGTCGTAGACTGAATTACTAAGGGCGCAGCTCAACGAGGTCGGACCGAAGGAGCTGTGCTGCTGGCTAGGCACTCGGCCCCTGAATACCACCCATGTATGACCTCGGAGCACAGCACCACAGCCTAATGGAATAGGCCAGGAGTCGATTTTGAGGAAGGAGGAAAACCGGAGTACCCGGAGAAAAACTCTCGGAGTCAGATTAAGATCGACTGAAACTCAGCCCACATACGATCCGAGCCAGAGTTGAACCCGGGTTGCAGAGGTGGGAGGTACGGTTGATGACCACTAAACCACCATGACCTTAATGGAGGGACAATTGATTTGAAACCCCTGCAAACATTATTGTTTCATTTTATTTCCTTGCCAATTTCACGTGAATTCCTGTCTCAAACAAACGCCAAACAATCAACTGCCGCTTAAAAGTTTGCCATGTTTTCTAACCACTTGCCTCTCCATTGACTATGATTAAGCTGACTGATTTTTGCCGACAAAACTCCCTGTAGTAACTCTGTTAAAGGCGCCATATTGGGGTATTTTGTTGTGTATCAGGGGCCGGTTCCTGAAAGGTATAATAATTCTATTCCAGGGATAAATGTGCCGGAATAAGGCACGTTTATCCCTGGAATAGAGTTATTACACCTTTCAGGAACCGGCCCCAGGAAAATTAATGGTTAATCACGAATTTGAACTTGTCCATAGCTATAGTACACTGTAATGATTGTGTAACTCCTTTTCTGATAAATCACAGAAAAGGTTGTTCTGAGCCAAAATGACCTTTTTGCAGTTATCATAAACTTGACAAACTTTAATTAAGCCAACTTTTTTCAAGATAAGGTGTCCTTTTTTTGTCCATCAGTGCTTATCATAGCTTCCTTGTATGGCTTATGTGTTGCTCTACAGTTTCCAGCGATGCAGTTAGTGGGATTTTCTACACAATGGGCCTCAATCACACAGCGGCCATGTTGAGTCCCGAGAGATTGAAAACTTTTGGTTTTCCCACCGAAACTCGTCCCCAAACATTTCATCTCGAGGCTCGGGTACAAAATCTGTTGGGAAAACCTTAAATAACAATGACCACCACCAGGTTTTCTGAGCCCGCGAGACTGAGCACCCCCAGCAAACCAATGTTTTGACGAAAACCGCTGGTCAGCAACCTTGGTTCTGGTCATTGCTGTCTAAGGTCTTCCAATCTGTTGTCTATGGACAATATGGCCGCCGCGCGAATAAGGCCCATTTAGAGGCATTTTGCTTGTGATGAGAAATTCTAAAATTGCATTACTGAGCCCACAACACAGAGCTTTATAATAGGCCACCTGTGCTTTAATCAAATGATATTTTTGATGTTACAGGAAGAGATTGAGTGTCGAAAGTAATTAGCGAATTGCTTTGGTTTTACAGTACGTCACTCAGTGATTGCTTCAATGTTCTCACACTATTTTTTCAACCAATCAGAAGTGAAACCAAAACC
>BLFP01004842.1:506971-511971 GCA_014634505.1 Montipora efflorescens | reverse complement strand
TTTAATAGCTTTTAATGTTAGTCGGAAATTTAGATCGTTTCTCTGTTTTTCGTCATACCCAAAATACACTCCCAAGATCTTGATAATTTCCCAAATCTTAAGTTCCTTTAAATCCTTCTCGTGTAGAATAATACTGCCAAGCGCTATAACCTCAGTTTTTTCGTGATTTACGCACAGACCAGAGCATGATTCAAAGGATTCCAGAATGGCGAAGAGGGAGGTGTGAGATTCTTTGTCACGTAAAAAACAAGTCATGTCATCCGCAAATAAGGAAAGTTTCGTGGTTTCCCCTCCAATACAAACACCTTTGATTGAATTGTCATTTCTAATCTTAATAGCTAGGGTTTCTAACGCAATTATAAACGCAATTACAAAGAGATAGGGAGAGAGTGGGTCGCCTTGATGTACCCCTCTCTGCTCAACGAAAAGGGGCCTGTTGTAAAGCTGTTGTTCATTACAAAACTCGATATATTTTTATACAGTGTTCGAATCCACTGAATAAAAGAAGGGCCAAAATTAAACTTATGTAATGTTCTTATTAAAAAATTAAAATTAAGCGTGTCAAAGGCCTTTTCAAAGTCAATAGCCACTAAAACTCCAGATAGCTTTTTCTCTTTGGTATACTCTGTCACATGATCAATTGTTCTGATTGCATCAAAAATATATCTCCCTTTAACAAACGCGTTTTGATTTGAGTGTATTATTTCAGGCAACACCTTTTCCAAACGTTTTGCCAGGATTTTAGAAGCAATCTTCGCATCAGCATTTATCAAGGATATGGGGCGCAAGTTTTTAATCATCCTTTTATCTTTCTCTTTCTTCTCTTCTATGGTTATTATGGCTTGTTTAGCTCTCCAAACTCAAATGCATAATTTAGACTATCTACCAATAGCCTCCCGAACAGAGGCCAAAAGGCGAGATAGAATTCAATTCTCAGATTCAATACAAAATTCTAAACAACATTGTCTTTAGAAATGATAAATTATTTCGTTTTGGCCTTTCGCGATCTCCAAATTGCACTTTTTGCAATGAAGAACCAGAATCCCCAGAACATTTACTCTCTCGTTGCAAAGTGTCTTCTGAATTTTGGAAACAAGTCTTGTCCTGGCTTAAAGAAAGTAACATTGTTATAGAATCCTTCAACGAGATAGGTTTGTTTTCAGGGATTTTTGAAGAAACGGAAGGTTTCTTTATAACCAATCATGTTATGCTTGTAGGTAAATATCATATTTATGTCAAGAAATGCCTTAGAAGTTTACCTTCGTTGAGAAGCTTTATTGCCAGGATAAGCCGTGTTTATAATATCGAACTCCATATTGCGAGAGAGAGGGATAAACTCGCTACTCACTTTAAAAAATGGAAAAAGTTAGTAGCTGCTTTAAACACTTAGTAGAAAATTAATCTTGTCACATTCTACATTTAGTTGGTCTTCTTTGCTCTTAATTATTGTAGTTTATTGTAAGTACTGTTTCGTTTTTTAAGTAAGTCATTCTGAGTAGTCTTTTGTAAATTGTAACTTTTCTTTTTTTTTCTCCCTTTTTGTAAGTTGTAGATAAGTTTGCAAATTGTAGTTAGTAAATCAAGTTCTTTTAGTATTGTAACGTAACAGTGGCAAAATAAAAATAAACAAATCACACACAAAAAAAATGTTTACATGGAGGTTTCAGCCTCACGTTAACACGATAGGTGAGGTAACCCGCCGAGGCGGGTTGCCCGGTCTTCCAGACAGGCTAACCCGCCCAGCCGGGATCGCGCTTTGCCATGTAAACACTTGAAGGTGGCGTCCAAACCCTGAAATTACATGGCATCACGACCGATGCCCGCGAAACATATTCGGGACATTCGTAAAAAGACACGATTAGAATGCGTTCTCCTTCGTCGGAACGCAATAATCCAGTCGCAGTTTCTACTTAGTATATGGTATCTAATTCCAACAACATTAGAGAGATGGCACATCGTTTGTACATCTTAAGATTTGTTTCTACAGCGAGATTCGAGTAGTTTATGGGTTCTTTAACACCCCACGGTGTTTATTAACAGGAAAGGTTGTGACACAGAACATACGCTTTAGGTTCCTTATCCAAGAAGACCTGAACTGAAACCACATGATTTGGGGGTGTAATAGGGGAGTCTCGTATTCTCACGGTTAGCCTGGAGCTAGCATGAAATGGAGCTTTATGAAAACAATCCCCCCGCATTAGCCTCCATATCTTGCTCGATCCAATCCAACCCTTATAATTTGAAACTGGCCTATTACAAAGGCAGCACTTCCTCCTCAGTTATTTTAAGACCCTGAGTGTAGATCGAACGCACAACCTCCCGCATGGCAACCCGGTGCTCAACCAACTGCGCCACCGGTGCGCGATTTACAGTCAAGTTGTATTTACTACTTATGATATGGTATCTATTTTCAGGGTTCACAATCATGCAACATTAGAGAGATGACACATTGTTTTTACATTTTAAGATTTGTTTCTAGTCGGTGAGATCCGTGCAGTCGAAGACCTTAGTTTCCCTCGGCCCCCCAATAACATTTCGCCCATCCTCGATCCCTGTTAATCAGGTTCACGCAACTTGAACTGTAGGCTTACGTGGGGAAAACTCTTCGAAGTGCTCAAGAACAAATGGTATTGTAGACAGCAAGGGAAAGGTCCACACTTACTTCACTAAAATGTGTGCTCTTTGAAAAGGACAGGGCTGTAGTTACTGTCCAGTTAGTGCAGCAGGTGTAATTCCTGCCAGTACCTAAATGTATTGTTCAATTTTTATAGTGTTGTACATTTTGAAAAACATGCAGGAATCCAACATGTCATGCTCTACTGTACCACAGCTTATGTGTTACAGGATAGTAAAGTTTTTACTACATAACTGTGCCGTCTATTATCACTTCAATGTCTATAAGGTTCAATAATGAATTAAACTCTTTAACCTTTTACTCCCTGTCAGGGTGTCTCTTTGACGAGTAAAGTAAAATTGTCTTGAATGAACCAGCGTAAAATCTGTAAAGCCGCTCTTACATGGTGAAACCTTTATCGGAGAATTCTGTGCAACAGCATCAGCAGGCGTTGCAGAGTGTAACATCGTCGGTTTCATGAAACTTTGTTTAATTTAGTCAAGTTTCAGGAAACGTAAAACGCAACGGTCGCAACGATGGGTCGTCCTACACCTACTATAGCTACTAAACCTATACAGCTACTGCATGTACTACAGGCAGTAGACGTACTACAGCTACTAGACCGACTACACCTACTACACCTACTATATCAACTACACTTCTACTCTACACCTACCACAACCTACTTTTTGGACAGAATGCGTTCCTATACATGACATACCTATCAGCCTCGTTCCCAAGGTCTCTCTTATTCCCTGATTATTGTGGAAAAGTGCCTTTCAGCATTTTATCGCAACATGGACGTTTCTCTCTCTCGTTTTTTCAGTTCCATCGATGTGATTGTCGGTCATTTGTGATAAGACAAGTAAGGAGAGACTGGAAGTTTGTGGTTGGAAAATTGAAAGGATCCCAGAACACGTTTAACAAATTTCACTGTGGAAAATAACTACGTAAGTACCACCAAGCAGCTTCATGTACGTGTAGCAGACTAATTGTACCTGCGTTTGTACGTCTTATGTCTAGCTTTGCGACAGAACTGAAACATCATCGATCCGTGTTTTAACACTTTATGAGAGAGTTTAAGAACTCTCTCATAAAGTTACAGAATTTGATCGCCGAATTTAAAGTTACTTTGAGTTATGTGTAAGGATAAACTCTCTACATATTACAGTGAGGACACTCGAACCATGAACACTTGATATTTGTTTGTACATTTTTTTAGTAAATGTGGGCTCGTCCTTTTGACAAGAGTATTTAATGTTTTTACACTTACAAAATGCTATACGTGTAACACTATACATCATAAGAGAGCCTTTATTTCTTAGTAGTCGAAATATACACAAAAATGTCAAGTGTTCACGGTTCAAGTGTCCTTACTGTAAACATGATCGTTTTATCTGGAGATAGACTTGATAATTTAATAACCACATCAAGTCGTAACTGCAGAGTCATTTCTTTCCATTGCAGATGAAGCCGTTTTTTCACCTGACGGCAATCAGCATCCATTTGGAGCGACAGTGGTAAGTTGCTCATTGATACGCATTTCTTAATTAACAAGAACAGCTGCATGTAATTATGCGTAATCAATTAGTTTTGATTAATCTTACTTTTTACTGGCTTCTTGTTGTTTTCTCTGAACTTTGGACGATCTTCCCTGTTTTTGCACCAGTACAATTAAAATTGTACCAGTTCAATATATTCTGTACCAGTTCAAAAACAAATTGTAGCAAAGTGCAATTTGAACTACAACACATACATTAACGTGGGCTGTGTCTGTATAGAAGGCACCAAGGTTAATCAAGAACAGAAGGGTTGGCAGGGAGGACTGGGCATGTAATCCCTCAAGGCACTGTTTTTTTTTTAAGTGAATTTTCATTTTATGTATCTTACACACTGATTTATGAACATGCAGGAAAAATTCAAGAAAAAAAAAGAAAGAAAACTAAATCTATATACATTACAGATTCACACACAATTACATATTAAAAAAGAAAAGACACCCCAGCACCGTCTACTCTATTTACATAAAGATATAAATAAATAAAAATAAAAATAAAAATTTAAGAAAAACGAAAGTAAGTGGTGAAAGGATCATATCTGTGTAATCGTTAGTTGTTGTCCTTCAGTAGCATTTGAGAATAATGGTTCCAAGTTCTAGTGAGGCCTAACACTACTGTGAAGCTTTTATACCTAATTATTCCATCAGGGATCAACTCTAGTATTGGAATTGGGCCCACACAAGGACAGAGAAAAACTCTGACCAGGGTGGGATTTGAACCCACGACCTTCGGATTAGATCACCGCCACTCTACCGACTGAGCTACAAGGCCAGAATGGGAGCAGTGCTCTACGGCGCTAGAAGATTGGACTCTTAAATAAAGTTCCT
>BLFP01004842.1:491726-499226 GCA_014634505.1 Montipora efflorescens | reverse complement strand
CACACAAAAATCAGGTTAAATTCAGCCTGAAGGAAACACGCTAAAAATGCACCCCGTTAATAGCGACGGTCTTCCATCCACGCTAATCGCCGTATATATTTTGTCTCAAAGTTCTCTCCGAGTATTTTGTTTTATGTTGTAAATTCAGATACTTTTCCGGTTTCCAAGCGTTCCAGGCACCCCCCGGGCTTCAACGCGTCCTTACTCAGTGATCGTGGCTTCCGTTTTCTAAAATACCGGCCCAAAGTAAAGCCCGCTGTTATGGGTGTTTACGAAGTCGAGCAGATAGTCGCCAAAAAAATTCAAGGACGATCTTCGAGGATAGCGAGTGTGACCCAATACTTCGCTCGCAGAGATCACCGTGGGTCACCGTTGCGAGTATTGTCCAGTTTTTTCGTAATGAAGTAGATTTTGTTTTTAAGTAGCTCCCCTATTCGGGTCATAGAAGCAGAGCTCAAAATATCCCGAAGGGGTGACAAGTTGTCTTGTAGAGCGTTAAAGAGCAGTACAGGGTTAAGTTTAAGTACTCGCCATTTCCAAAGAAGCTTTCCGTTGATTTCCAAATAAAAGCATTGATTGCAACCATCAAATGACGGGGAAAGCATATGAAGAAGTGAAGGGTTGACCGGGGGTTCTTCGAGCTCTAAAGAGAGCTCCCGATCAACGTGCTGCATTTCTTGAGCTGAGGACATTTTCATTACTTTTGGTTGACGCGATCCGAACCAGCTAGTGTTAGAGGTGAAATCGATTACCGCGACTTTTTAACTGTTAAATTATTATCAGTTTGAAACATGTATGCAGTCTATTGAATTTGAATAAGCGCGGTAAGTATCGATCTATGCGAGAACAATGGGCCAGTAATTAAGAGGAAGTTGCATTGTTCTTGGGGGCGGAGCTTTTGTTTGCTCTAAAATCTCTTGGGGTTTTAGGGAGAAGTGACTAAGGAGCGCATTTTCGTCTTTACGGAACAGCTTCTAGAAATCATAGTTTTTATACTAGTTCCACACGTCGTATTAATTCCAAATTTCGCCCATCTTTAGTTTAGATTTTAGGCTTAATTTTCCCAGGTAAACCTGAAGAAACGAGTCCTGAATCAAGAAGAAAAACGATCATGAATTTTAAATGAGGTTCTCTCCCATACTAAAAGAGAGCGAAAATCCCGAATTTTCGAAGCTGATTTTATACTACTTTTCAAAGGCCGAAAAGCGTATCAAAGGTCTTAAATGATTTCTTAACATTTCTACTGAAAAAGCCCTGGTAAACCTAACTGCTAAAATGGCTTGAATTTTTGCACTGGAGCAAAATATATACCACGTTCAACCATTTTGCTCCATTTTCTTTGTATTTGGAGGCTTTTGTCTGAACGTGCCAGTTCAAATTTCGCGCTGTGGACCTAAAAAAAGTCCCGGTTGTGTCGCACCATTCTGCACGATGCGGAAGACAGACTTCCGCTAGAACAAAGACTTCCGCTCGTCTAAAAATAACTTTCGTAGACATGACATATCCCGACCAATGCACTGAGCCTCCTTCTCTGTCCCCTTATTTTCTCTTGTTTGAATACATCACTGAAGTCATGAACATAGAATAAGAAAATGAGGGAACGAGAATGGATCCTCCCGGAGCGCGGCTGCGTATATTAATGACCGTTAAACCAAACAAATTACGCCCTTGGAGTTCACATTGATGAAACAGAATTTTTTTATCCACAGTAACAAAGGCCTTAGAATATAAATAAACACATACACTTATGAGATGTTCACTGCCATCGAGCGCAAGATGACTTCTTGTGCAGGTAATCAGTGGTAAAGAGTTAGTAAATACGTAATGTAGAGAAAACATAAACTTAGTGTAATGTATAATGTGATAAATACATAATTTATTTAAGCTACTTACCGGACGGTTATAGATAATTACTTTCTAGGGCAACTTTGGGAATCCGGGGGCCATTTAGAGCTATCTGTATGTCACAAAAAGTGATTGACCACCAGCTTGAAACACCGGTATCACACGAGCAATTTGATTTGATCAGGAACATCTGATGACAAAAGACAACAGTGTTACTTTGGCTGAGTTAAGTCTAATATGGGACAAAATTTATGCCATTTATATACGCCTATTATGTGCGGTCAATTCCGGCTTTAAAAATTCAGTTTAAATCAAACAAAGGCTCAGCAAAAGAAGTAGAGAGTTTGACGTCAACAGCAGAAAATAGACCTAATCGGCTAACTCAATGTTGTACCCAATTCAAACCCTTTGGGAACAAAACGTTTTGTTCCAGGTATTTCCATATCATTTAAATATGAATGCTACATTATCATGCAAATACAATGCACAAAGAATCTTAATCCCGGGTGATTTGAATTGGGTACAACATTGACTTCGCCAATTAGCTCTATTGTCTTTGTTAGACTCAATGACATGCGGTCTCTTTTGTGTTGGTTTGGCTACGTACCCTCAGCATTTGTGGTCAGTGCATTGAACTTCTCATGCTTTCTTTTGTATTTTTTAAGGAGCGCCCTCTTTTTCAAAGATGACCTTCCTTGTTCTCAAGAGTTATTGTAATCAAGAATGGCAGACAACACGAACGTTTTTGAGGAGCATATAAAAGAGCTTAGCATTGCCAGAAAAGAGGGAAACAGAAAAGAGGAGGGTATTGCATATTTGAATTTAGGCAATTATTATTATGGCTTGGCTTACTTTGAACAGGCGAAGAGGGATTACACAGAAGCATTAAGGATTTTTAAGAAAATAGGTTTCAGTGCTGGAGAGGGAAAAGTCTGTGGCAGTCTCGGCACCGCTTATCGCAGTCTGGGATATTTTAAAAAGTCCAGAAAGTTCCTCAAGCAACAACTAAGTATTTCAAAAGAATTAGGGGATAGAGCCGGGGAGGGAAGGGCCAATGGTAATCTCGGCATCTTTTATCGAAGTCTGGGCAATTTTAAGCGAGCCATAGAGTATCATGTACAACATCTTAGCATTGCAAAAGAAGTTGGGGATAGAGCTGGGGAGGGAAGGGCCAATGGTGATCTCGGCAACACTTATCACAGTCTGGGCAATCATAAGCGAGCCATAGAGTATCATGAACAACATCTTAGCATTGCAAAAAAAGTAGGGGATAGGGCTGGGGAGGGATGGGCCAGTGGTAATCTCGGGAACGCTTATCACCGTCTGGGCAATTTTAAGCGAGCCAAAGAGTATCATGAACAACGTTTTAGCATTGCAAAAGAATTAGGGGATAGAGCCGAGGAGGGAAGGGCCAATGGTGATCTCGGCAACACTTATCACAGTCTGGGCAATCATAAGCGAGCCATAGAGTATCATGAACAACATCTTAGCATTGCAAAAAAAGTAGGGGATAGGGCCGGGGAGGGAAGGGCCAATGGTAATCTCGGGAACGCTTATCACCGTCTGGGCAATTTTAAGCGAGCCATAGAGTATCATGTACAACATCTTAGCATTGCAAAAGAAGTAGGGGATAGAGCTGGGGAGGGAAGGGTCAGTGGTATTCTCGGCAACGCTTATCACAGTCTGGGCAATGTTAGGCGAGCCATAGAGTATCATGAACAACATCTTAGCATTGCACAAAAAATAGGGGATAGGGCGGGGGAGGGATGGGCCAATGGTAATCTCGGCAACGCTTATCACAGTCTGGGCAATTTTAAGCGAGCCATAGAGTATCATGAACAACATCTTAGCATTGCAAAAGAAGTAGCGGATAGGACCGGGGAGGGCAGTGCGAATGGTAATCTCGGCAACGCTTATCACAGTCTGGGCAAATTTAAGCGAGCCATAAAGTATCATGAACAACGTCTTAGCATTGCAAAAGAAGTAGGGGATAGGGCCGGAGAGGGAGTAGCCTATGGTTATCTCGGCAACGCTCATCACAGTCTGGGCAATTTTAAGCGAGCCATAGAGTATCACAAACAACATCTTCTCATTGAAAAAGAAGTAGGGGATAGGGCCGGGGAGGGAACGGCCAATGGTAATCTCGGCAACTCTTATCACAGTCTGGGTAATTTTAAGTCAGCCAGAGAGTATCATGAACAATCTCTTAGCATTGCAAAAGAAGTAGGTACCAGGGCCGGGGAGGGAACGGCCAATGGTAATCTCGGCAATGTTTATCACAGTCTCGGCAATTTTAAGGGAGCCATAGAGTATCATGAACAATCTCTTAGCATTGCAAAAGAAGTAGGGGATAGGGCCGGGGAGGGAACGGCCAATGGTAATCTCGGCAACGCTTATCACCGTCTGGGCAATTTTAAGCGAGCCATAGAGTATCATGAACAACATCTTAGCATTGCAACAGAAGTAGGGGATAGGGCCGGGGAGGGCAGTGCGAATGGTAATCTCGGCAACGCTTATCACAGTCTGGGCAATTTTAAGCGAGCCATAGAGTATCTTGAACAATCTCTTAGCATTGCAAAAGAAGTAGGGGATAGGTCCGGGGAGGGATGGGCCAATGGTAATCTCGGCATTGTTTATCGCAGTCTTGGCAATTTTAAGCGAGCCATAGAGTATCATGAACAATCTCTTAGCATTGCAAAAGAAGTAGGGGATAGGTCCGGGGAGGGAAAGGCCTATGGCAATCTCGGGAATGCTTATGGCAGAATTGGTGAGCTTGAAAATGCTCTTCTCTTTAACGAACAATATCTTACTATTTGCGACGAAACGGAGGATCCAGTAGGACAGGGAATCGCTTGCTATTGGCTTGGTCGTGTTCATGAATTTTCAGGCTCGTTTTCCAAATCCCTTAATTTTTATCGTCTAAGCAGAAAACATTTCGATGAAACAAGGCGTCTTCTTCAATCAGAAGATGCATGGAAAATAAGTTTTCGTGATACAAAACAAGAGGCTTACACAGCTCTATGGAGAGCACTTTTAAAGAATGGAGAGGTTGATGAGGCTTTGTTTGCTGCTGAACAAGGACGAGCACAGGCTTTGACAGACATTTTGAAGGTGCAATTTGGAGTTGATGAAGAACCTTCCTCGGCAGTTGCGACGACGGAAACTATCTCCGCTGTTATGAAATATTTGCCCTTACAAACAGTTTTCATAGCACTTGAAGGGAACACTATCAGTTTTTGGCTTCTGAGAGGAGGAAGTGGAATAAACTTTAGGCAAAAGGAAATCCAAAATGGAAGCGCCGCTTCACTGATAGAAACTACTTTCAAACAGATTGGCGCGGGGACTGTTGTCCGATGTGAGAATCGCACACTTGACAAGCTACGCAGACACTTTTTTTGCGGTAGGGAAGCTCTTTGCGAGACCTTTCAGTCTTTTACCCTCTGCGATAATAATTCTTTGCAGCCTTTGTTTGATGTCTTGATCAGTCCCATTGCAGACTTGCTTCAAGGTGATGATTTAATCTTTGTTCCTGATGGACCATTTTGCTTGGCTCCTTTTTCTGCATTAAGTGACTATGTCAGGATCCGTACTGTTCCCTCGTTGACCGCTTTAAAACTCATCACAAGTGCACCTGACAACTTCTACAGTAACAGTGAAGCTCTGCTTGTGGGCGATCCATGGTTAAAGCAAGTCACTGACGAAAATGGTGAACCCATTTCCGAGCAGTTGCCGTGCGCTATACAAGAGGTGGAGATGATTGGAGAACTTCTGCAGACCACTCCTCTCACAGGAAGAAATGCAACGAAAGCTGAGGTGCTGAAAAGAATGAAGTCAGTTGCTTTAATCCATATTGCAGCACATGGAGATTCGAAATTTGGAGAAATTGCTTTGGCCCCAAATTCTGAACGCACATCCCTTATTCCCAAAAAGGAAGATTTCATGTTAACAATGAGTGATGTTCATGCAGTTGGTATTCAGGCACGACTGGTTGTTCTGAGCTCTTGTCACAGTGGCCAGGGAGAGGTGAATTCTGAGGGTGTGGTGGGAATAGCCAGAGCTTTTCTGTGTGCTGGTGCCCGGTCTGTTCTGGTGTCACTCTGGGCAATCGATGATGAGGCAACCTTGCTGTTCATGAAGAGTTTCTATCTACACTTGGCAGATAGAAAAAGTGCAAGTTTAGCTCTCCATTATGCCATGAAATCTCTTTGGGAGATGGAGAAGTATTCTGCCATTAAATACTGGGCACCATTTGTGCTTATTGGCGATGACGTCACGCTTGAATTTGGGCACCAGAAGTCCCGAAAGAATGGTAATATTTTAGATTATGATTTTAATTGTTGAAAAGAATTACATTGTACAGGTTTTTAGTCAGCAAGTTGTTAAGAGAAAGACGTAAGTTGTTGACAGAGAAATGGTTTCAAAATAGGTCGCCAGTGTAGTTCTTTTACGAACTGCCTTGGCTAGCCACTGAAGTATATATTGATTGCATTCACCAGATCAGGTTCTTTCCTTCCTGCACATAACTGTTTAAACGGTGCATTGCACTGAAACGAAATGACTAATTGCCGGTTACCTGTGTAAAGTTAAGTTAGATATTGAGGGCTCATAGTCTACATTTCACAGTCATACTTTGTTGAATAGGAATTGATGCTATTAACTAAACACATGTTTGTACAAACGGTTTTATTGATGAAAATAATTGTCCTTATTCGTTTATCATTCACAATGAAATTGCTAGTCACCATTTAACCCGCTAATTTTACTCTTTTCTTTCTTACTTTTTTTCCAGAAATGGAGTCGAAAACTTGAGAAACCTACTTCTTGGACTCTCATGCGTGAATACGCCATTTTCCTTCAATTATATGAGTTACTGAAAACATTTAAGCATTCAAACGTCATAAGCGGTCAAGGAAGGCAAAATATATGTAGATGTTGTTTAAAAGTAGTTAGTTTACTAGTGACATTTAAGGCAAAGAGAAAGTTTCGAGGAATAGCCATTTTTCATTTCTATAACTGCACACCAAGTGTCAATGCTATCAGGGTTTTTTTTAAAGCCAAAATTTAAAGTTTTAGTCTTCTAATTAGTAGGTGCTTTAATTTAAGGACTTTAGGATCTTTGATTTGAAAAAGGTGCTGAAAAAAGCCCATTGACGAAGAAATGGCGCGTTTTTCAAGGGTCCAAGGCGGGTTTACACTGTACGAATTGTCGGCCCGATTTTTCGGCTCGACGGCGTAGGAGCGCAAATCTTACGTGTATTTTGACAGCCGATGAACGACCCATTCATGGGAATGAAAATCGGTCCAATTAAACAAATTGCCCGGAAAATCTAAAGACGACACAGTTCTTGCCGTGCAAACAACAGTAAATAAACACTGCGGTCGAACGGGTAATTGGACATAAATGACATTCCTGACATATTTCAGGTGTTCACGGTTTTCCCAGTTGCACTTTAAGGGTCAACACTCACGGCCATCCCTCAAAATGACATTGGACATTTTGTAACGATTACACGACGCAATATCCCATCTTAATATGACAAGTTTACCGCTGTAAAAAGAATGAAAACAGGCAGAATTTGAGTTTTCGTTCAACAAGAAATAAAGTTTCTAATCTAATCCGATCTGCAGTATTTAGGTCAAAAAACCACTTTGAAG
>BLFP01004842.1:481726-486726 GCA_014634505.1 Montipora efflorescens | reverse complement strand
GGCACAAAAGAATCTTTTTGGAATCCTGGCACTCCACAATAGACAAAAATGCGGTGAAAGAGCGGAAGCCATTCCCTTCTGTCTATAAAACATTATTGAAGCCCTAGGGGATAAAGTAACTTCTTATTTTAGTTTTAGCATATTACTCTCCAACAGCATATTTTAGTCACTCTGATGAAGAGCGCAGTTGCAGTCGAAAATTCAGTTTTTAATAATTTTTTATCTAGATCAGTTTCAACGTTTTTATAAACACCTTTTATCATATAATGGATACTGATCGCCCATCAAGTATTCACAAGTAATATCATTGTTAAAAGAGAGCAAATAATCGTGCGGCACGTGTGGCATGGATTTTAGCTCATATTTTTGCGGTTCTCTACACGACGACGACGACGTGAAATCACCAAATTTGAGGTTTTCTCGACAACGTGAGCATGCAACAGAGAAGAATCTTTCATTCTCTATTTTCACGCTGAAACCGCCCGTACCAATTTATTTTTAGAGTACTTCACCCACGTTGTAGGACGTGAACGAGACTGAATAAACGCGAAAGACTTTTCATAGAGCAAAGTTCTATTTTGAGCTGACGTTTTGGTCCATGTCGCCGTCGAGATCTTAAGGTTCCTAATAATAAATTTTGAACTTGTTCATAGTACACTGTAATGACTGTGTAATTACCTCCTTTTCCGATAAATCACAGCAAAAGGTTGTTCTGAGCCAAAATGACCTTTTTATAGTTATCATAAACTTATTTCTTTCAAAGTCGTCCCTTTTTGTCCATCCATGCTCATCATGGCTTTGCTGCATGGCTTTATGTGTTGCTCTACAGTTTTTTTAGCAGTTAGTGGTATTTTCCACACAATGGACCGTAATCACACACCGACCATGTTGAGTCCCGAGGGATTGAAAACTTTTGTTTTGCCTCATCGAAACTTCAACTCGAGGCTCGGGTACAAAATCTATTGTCTATGGCCAATATGGCGGCCGCGCGAATAAGGCCCTTTTAGGGGCATTTTGCTTGTGATGAGATTTTCTAAAATTGCATCACAGAGCTCACAACACAGAGCTTTATAACAGGTCACCTGTGCTTTATTCATATGGTATTTTTGATGTTACAGTAAGAGATCGTAGAGCGGTTTTCAATTGAGTGTCGAAAGTAATTAGCGAATTGCTTTGGTTTTTCATCACTTCACTCAGTTATTGCTTCAAAGTTTTCGCGCCATGTTTTCAACCAATCAGAAGTGAAACTAAAACCGATCGTGGCTTGCGCGTGCATATTTTCCCGCGCTTTGAGTTTTGATTGGTTTACTGGATTGTCTCCGTCCTTTCTCCCTCCTTTTTGATTGGCCAAGGTAATTACTTTGATTTTGGTTTTATGACACTCGACTGAAACTCGCTCTAGGGTTTCTCCTTTCAGCTATATATTTGCCATTCAGAGACATGCGCTTGACAGTACATACAATTTTTTTTTTTTTTGTCATCTGCAGATTTGTTTTGTAGAAGAGTGTGTTACCTGGTATTTACTTTTACAGGGAATAGTGATTACACTTTCTTGTTTTTTTTTTTTCCTTTTTCAATTCGCAGAAGAGAGTAAAATTAAATAACCTGAGAGTGATGAGTTACTAAGAGAGGCAAGGAAGCTTAGTGGTTCGGGGCGTTAAACTTGAAATTGTGAGTTGCCAGGTTCATGTCATACTGACCACCAACATAGGAGTCATATGATTAGGCAAATATCTACGGTTTAACGTTCTCCTTGTTAGCACTTGCGAAAAGCGAACTGGTCTGTTTCTCACTAGTTTAAATTCCTTAAGATGTGCAGTGTTTTGAAATAGTGTGTCAATGAGGGGTGCGATCAATTTAGCACACATTCTTGTAGTGCTAGCAGTCCCTTCTCTAACAGCCAGTCAAGCTCTTTACACCTCGCTCTCTCCCCGTTCTCCCCTCGGCTCTTTGGCTCGCTTTCATGACTAAAACGAGTGGCCTGACTGACTTAAAAGGGACTTCTGGCAGTCTATTATTTTGATGAGGTGTATATCACCATTCTTCTGTAAATACATTGAAGAGGCAAGAATTCAAAAACTGTTCTACTTAGATGTTTCACTGCCATGCTTACCGCAGCATTTTTATTTATTTTTATTTTTATTTTTTTTATTTGGAAAATTCCACCGACTACAGAAGAGTTGCTATGAGACGGTGAGGGGGCACGCGAACGGACTCAACGAGGCGACCGCCAGATAATTAGATAAATGAATATAAATAAATAAAAACATTAAGAACAATTATGTCTCCCTATTGAACGACAGTTAGGACAAATAGTTTTCCAGGTTCTAATCCTATCGGTTTCAAAGTCACAATCCAGTTTTTTAAAGTAGTGCTCATATAACCTAGTTTTAAATACCTTAATAGAAGGTGTCTGCCTAATTGACAGAGGTAAATCATTCCATAAGTAAACAATTCTAGTAAAATACGAATCCCTGAATAATGATGTGCGAAAACGGAGGAAATGACGAAGATTTAAAGAACTGGCAGCACTTCTAGTGCGGCCAGTAGAAAATCTAATAAAGTTACTAAGCGGAAAATTAAGTAAACCATTGACGCCCTTGTAGAGAAAGAGAAGATCGCGGCATTCCAACCAGTAAGATATAGGTAGCAAATTTAAAGATACTAAACGAGATTTATAACTAAGGCGAGAATTAGGATCCCGGTGACAACCTAAAATATAGCGTGCAGCACGTCTCTGAACACCTTCAAGTAATTTGAAATCTCTAATGCAAGACTGAGGGGCCCAAACCTCACTGGCATAGCCAAGCTGAGATCGAACAAATGGTAAGTAAGGCAACCTTTTGCAATCAGCCCCTAAACAGGCACTGCCGAAGTGCCGCCGCAAAAAGCCAAGCTTTCTGTTGGCTTTAGCCACGACACTGGAAACATGGAAACCCCACGACAGAGTAATAGTGACCGTGACCCCAAGGTCTTTTTGGGTGGCAACAGCACCTAGCCTCTGGGAGACAATGGAAACAAGAACTAAGATACCAAGTGTTCCGACTATGAACCAGTAATCAAAGCCCTCTTTTCATGACCACATCAGAAATTCTTGATGGAGTCGCCCTTGTCCAGAACAAGTCTAATCCATATGCAAAAACAAGACATGTTGATTCCAACCCAGACGCCACAGTGTAGATGTTGTTGTTTAATTTTGCTTTGGGTTTCAATTTTTCTTAAACCGGTTGGTTTTATATCAAACCAGCTTAAATTTTTTTAACTGTTTTTTTTTTTAATCAGCTGTCTAAAAAAGGGATTTTTCCTTTTTTGAGGGGGTGTAGTGAAAAAAAAAAACCAAAAAAACAAGGGCTTGGTTTTTTTTGTGGGTCTAAAAGAGAACTAGATATCTTTTCCTCACTTCTACTCACCTACCCCTCCCTGATCCTCTCTAGTACCTGTATCCTACCCCACCCTTCCTTCACACATTTATCTCTCTCCAAGATGTAAGAAGTGAAGTACATTCTGTAAGAATTGCTAATATTAAAGATTTTGTTTTGAGAGACCACTTTCAATTAAGAGTTAAAACAGTACTTCGTATTTGTATGCTGGACATGCAATATTTGAGTGCGTTACTGACAATAAAACAGTCTTTTCCGGAATTAGCCTCGTTTTCGTGTAGCACGCAGAGGGCCGTTTAGCCGAGAGCTAAATTTCGAAATGTTGCCGTGCTCAGATTTTGTTGGATTTTTAGTATGTTCTTCTAGACGGTATATCTGAAAGGTTTTTAGAGAAAAAGCTTCTGTGCGAATTAGTTCCGGGTCTGCGCACAAAATGCCTGGACGTTTAGTTTTTCTTCCGGTCACTGGAGTTTCTTTCCAGATTAAATCTAGCGATAACTGTTTGTCCGTTAAAGGTCGGCTACGTGGAGCCCTGAAATTCTGGAATGAAATTCACGCGCCTCAATTGATCCGTGATGTTACTAAATGTGGCTATAAATTACCTCTTTTTCAAATTCCTAGGCCTTTCACAGCTAAATAGTTCGGCTTTGGAACAGTCAGCTTTTGCCATAAGTGCCTTCAACGATCTCGTTATCAACGGTTGCGACACTAAAGTGCTTGAAGCTCCTGTTATCATTAATCCTTTGTCCTTATCTATTTACAAATCAGGCAAAAAGCGTCTAATTTAGACCTCCACTAAGTCAATCAGTTCCTTTATAAATGCAGATTCCGGTGTGATTTGGATCCTGGAGATTTTATATTTACTTTTGACTTAAAGTCTGGTTACCATCATGTAGAAATATTCCCGGTGCACAGTAAGTACTTGTCGTTTGCGTGGACATTTTCCTCTGGACGCACCAATTTTTTTCCAGTTTTCTGTTCTTCCGTTTGGTCTCAGTTCCGTGCCTTACTTATTTAGAAAATTAATTAAGCCTCTAATCAAGAAATGGAGATCTGAAGCAAAGTCGATCGTGGTTTATTTGGACGATGGTCTTGGAGTCGCTGCGGACAAGAAATCGCTAGTTCATAATCCAGTGCTTCAATTCCAGGCTTTACCAGCCTGTCTCTAGCGGCGTTGATGCATTTTCTCAGGATTGGTCTCATCATAATAACTGGCTGTGCCCCACTGTGTATTTAACGTGTAAAGTCATAAAGCATATAAAGCTTTGCGGTGCTCAAGGAACTCTGATCCTTCCACTTTGGAAGTCATCCCATTTTTGGCCCATCCTGTATTCGGATGGTTTCCTTTGGAGTTCATTTATCCTTGACTGGGTTATCCTGCCTAACTTAATATTATTCATTAGAGGAAGAGCTGAGAACCCTATTTTTGTTAGCAAGCCATTGGCTTTCGTTTCTTTAGCTCTACGTCTTGACTTTAGCATCATTGCCAGATTGGATTCCGAGTTATCTCGTAAAAGCTGTCTAGTTCCTTGTGTTTGATTACATTCGAGCTAGAGATTGCAGCTGTTTTCACTATGTGTCGATTCGTATTTGCATGAAGTGCCTATTATTTGTTAGTAA
>BLFP01004842.1:464243-477458 GCA_014634505.1 Montipora efflorescens | reverse complement strand
CTTACAATCTACAAAATATGATGAAATTAAAAAAAGCACAATGTCAGAAGTTACCTTTTTAAAAAATTTTCTTTCCTTCTGTCCTGAGTTCCTGAAGTGGTTACAACGGGTAGCGCTTGCAAAAACGCTCGTTGAGGATTAACTCTACTGTTTACGACATCCCCAGTGGCATGCAATTATCTAAAAAATCCACTCCTATATTTCTATGCACAGAAACCTTCACTCTAACTTATTATTTTCATGATTTTCGACGGATGAGTAGATGAGGCTACATCTCGTTATGATGACCTATCTGTCGAAATTAGGGAAATTTTCCCTTGCCTTTTTCTCCGAAACAAAGTCGGTGACCCCCCAATTTTTTTTCATTTTTGGAATAAGTAATTTATGACCTAACTTCAGGCCAGAAATGAAACAAATTTCAATGTGGGAAGATTTTCGCGCGAACGTCCTTAAGAAATTCCTGCAACGTTTTTTCTCGGCTGGCTCTGCCCCGACGTGCCGACGTTTACCCTTTTATATAAACCATTTTGAGCAGAAAGTGTAGCCCTCAGCTCAGATACTTCGGTGATGACAGTTCATGTTGGGATCATCAAAAGAAGGAGAAAAACGTATTTACGCCAACAGTGGAACGACTCTTACAGAAAAAGCAAGGTAACACACTCAAACACCAACCCGGTTTGGCCAACACATCAAGCATTCCACCCGGTCAATTAGCAGCCATGGCCAACCGTTTCGGTCCTTCTAGGCTTCATCAGCATGGCGTAGCTAACACACCAGGCGGAAGTTTAGGCATCCGTTTAACTGGCACCTCCACATACGAGACGTGGGATAAACTGTGTTGGGAACAACAAAACTGTTCTCCCACACGGCAAGCCGCGTGTGGGAAGGTGGATCACATTAAGAGATCGGTGTGTTAGCGTGTGTCATTTTAGTGTTTTTGTCGTTTTCACTATCACATAACGTTTTACTTGGAAACCACATTAAAAACACTAAATGTCAACCTTTCGAACCCTTTGTCTTCCTTCAAAATCCTCAATTAACCCTTTTACCCTTTAGCCTGGAAAAAAGCCTCTCTTTTGAGTGGGATCTCCCCGTGCGGTGCATTACAGAGGGTATTCCACCTAGAGATGGGTAAAGAACTCGTCTATTAACCGAGACATGAGGGCCTGGGAAAATGATTTAATTGCATGCTTATTTCTGCCCGTCGCCGTTACAACTACACTCAGTTCTACTGACGAAATCGCATTAAATTAGTTTACAGTGAAGCTCCCCAGACGCAATTACGCGTTTTCCACATCATTTCACAGCACACCATTCTTAACGTACTCGATGGATATCAGGAGGCATGTAACGGTTATAGCGCAAAAACGAGCGTGATATCGTCTAATTATTATACTTAGCCGACGAGGCCGAAGACCGAGTTGGCTAAAATTAGGCGATATCACGCAAGCTTGAACGCTATAACTGTTTTATAATTCAACACATTGATAACAAATGAAAGATTCCGAAATTGTAACATTTGTGTAGCGGCGCCGGTCCGTCATTTTGACATTTTCTTGCGAAATCTACATCTATCGCCGATTAGACGTCATGTAGACCTACATCTATCGAGAGCTTTATTACCATATTTGGGCAATGTATCAATTATTAATGTCTTGAATACAGCTTTTTCGCTTGTACATTTTGTTTTCCTAACACAGATCATGTGATAGTACTCAGGAGGTTTGGTCCTTTGTTTTGTTCATTAAAAAGAGTGCACGCAAGCATGAATATGTCTTTATGCACTCTTTTTAATGAACAAAACAAAGGACCAAACCTCCTGAGTATTATCACATGACCTGTATTGGGAAAACAAAATGTACAAGCGAAAAAGGACTATTATAAAAACAGTTATGGCTCCCCAAGGATATTAAATGTGTTTTTGTTTTGCTGCCGTTGCGTGTTACAAATCAATAGGTAAAACTGCTGTTTTACAAATCAGCCTTACAATGACAAAACAAGTTCCAGACCTACAGAAGGGAACACTAATAATGCGACGGTGTCAAAGCTGCCTCCCTCTAATTGCTAAAAACCAAATTATTAAAATGTGTTTTTTTACTAACCACCCTTACAATTAATAAACAAGTACGTTCCTGAGCTATGGCAAGGAAAACTAGTTATGCGACGGTGTCCGGCTAATCTAAAGCTGCAGCGCTAACTTGGTGTCATCTCTATGCCTTGGTATCCTGGACCACAACCGGTGCTTGGTTTGGATGCGGCTCCTTCAGTGCCTTTTGCTTCCTCTTCACTCGCATGCGGTACAGAAGGACCGATGCAACGACCGCGATCAAGAGCCCAGCTGCAGCACAGCCCACGGCCGAGAAAAGCAGAACGTTGTTTGTACCTTTCTCGCGAACCACCTCAGTGATTGTGCCTGTTTCATCTTTGTCCACGTCTCCACCCATGTTGGGAAATGCGCTCTCAACCATTACCACATACTTCCTGTTCAAGTGCTCGTGGACAAACTCTTCCATGATTTTTTCAAACTTTTGGCATTCTCCCTCACGCGCGCAGCGCAAGAGTTCTGTACAGATGTCGTGAAGCATGTCAATCCAGCGTGGAACCTTTGCTGTCTGGTTGTCATGGAAAGCGTCGCTAAGATACCAAAAGTAACCTGTGCGGTTGGTCACGCGACGAATGGCAGCGATCAGAGGAAGATACTCGCTCCAGCTCAGCTCATGAGGACAGAACGTGGTGCTGATTGGCGTGAACGCCTGACCATCTGCGTTTAATGCGGCGTCGCACTCGGTAGCAAGCGTAAACAGACGAGATTTCTTCACCTCTCCTTTCTTACCGTACGGGCGAACAGTATCGGCATCAATTACCATGTGGTCTTTTGTGAAGCCATCGTAGGTTGTGAAATTGTCGGTATGGGCCCTCGGATAAACAGCTTCCACCTTGCACCAGCCAGGAATCCGCTCAGTTCCCCTGATCCCACGGATGGTGTCGCCGTTGGACAGCTGAGAGACGCGAATGATCCCCTTGGTCTGTTCCTCTACGCGCATTTCACTGGAAACACAGTTTACATTGCAACAGTTACTGCAATCCTCGCACTTTTGACTGTCCGCGAATGCTCCAGGGACAAGGATCCCGACGATTACCAGCAGCAAAATCGGTAAGTGACTCATTGCAGCTTTGAATTGTCTAAAAGCGGAGAAACAAACATCGACTAATTGACACACTAATGATTGTTCTGTTTTCAAATAAATTTTTCGGGCTTTTAGTCACAATATTGATTTTTCAGTGTAAGGAAAGAATTAGGGGTAGGTAGAACACTTAAAGAAAGTTTAGTAAAACTGCGACAGCGTCTGAATGACAGCCAAAACTTTGCTTTTAGAAACTAAATGCAATCACTCTGCAAACCTCTTACAGAGCTTTACCGTGACCGTCAACAGTACATCACAGAACAAGCTCCAACATTGAAATAAACAACCATTAAGTTGCAGACAATAATTATAAGCTGTTATGAATAATTTAGCAAACTCAATAATGAGTAAATCAAAATGGTATCTTAATGACTAAATGAAGCTCCACTCATCCAAAACACAGTTTAAAAGCAGACTTGAATTGAACGGCCAGACATTGAAGGCCCGGTTTCGAAAAGCATTCTATGTTCCCATACATGTATCTTGTGTTAGGCAGGAAGTTCTAATTAAACTAAAACGAGAGATGACTTGTTCCTGTTAAGCTTTTCCACGAAATGTAACCTAATTAACATGCATGTTTTGCTTGACGTATAAGTACGAAAATATGAATTTCTAGCCAGGAGTGTCCTGTTCTAAGCATTGTATCTCTGCAACAGAATAAAAAGGGCTTGTCTGCTATCAGAGCTCTTAAAATTGCCCCCTCAGCAGCTATTCAAATTTGAGCATTTTCAACTCAGTTTCTTTAAGACTGAAACGAACGTCATCACAGTAACTCAGAGTAATTACTACAGACGAAAACAAGGCAATGAATCAATTATAATTCAAAGAAGATTCGAGTAGCCTGCGCTAAGCGCGGGAAAACGTGCTCGAGCGAGTCACAAGTGGTTTTGGTTTTACTTCTGATTTGGAGAGGAAGTGGAGCGAGATTTTTGAGCGTAACGCAAAGTGTAGATATGCAACCCCCTCCCCTGGACCCTATTTCAGACAACAAGAAGAGGGTTTTAGTGCCCCATTTTTAACCAAAACATGCTACTGATTTGGCATCAAAGTTCTTGTAAAGACAAAACTCTATACCTTGCTTCAGACTACAGAAAAGAAAATGGCCCATTTTTGGACCAACCTTGTCAAAATCTGTAACGTCCCGATTTTAGACCAAAATTGCTCGAGAGCCATACCCCTTGGAGCGATACACACCCATGTTGACATAAGGGAGCATCCACCTACACAACCCCCCTCCCCCCCCCTCCTAATACCATGGGGACAAAACCAAAATCAACACTCAATTGGAAATTGCTCTTTGACCAAATTATATATCATGAGTTAATCCGAGCTCTGTTTTGTGCGTTCAAGTCAACATTGCTCTTAGAAATGTACACGCAGATCAAATCAAAAGGGAGGTTATTAAACTCAATTTTGACACGAAATGAATACGACTTGGATTCCTTATGTGACGACCTCGCAGATACTAGGTGGTGTGTAGTTGCAGTTGTAATTTCAGTCCAGAAGATAGAAAAGATTGTTGGGGTTAAGTAAGACTTTCCTGTCTAATCTAAGTGCCCGTGTGGATGGGATTAAAATGTTATCCGTTAAACGCCCCAGGATTCATGCGCACGGAAAACTTTCGACGCGTTTACGAAGGAAACGTTATATGTGTGGAAGGATCCCGTGTAAGCTAGAAATATATTACATTGTGAGAGGTTCATTTATTTCAAGATTTCAAGATCTCTAGCTCTCTAGCTACAGTTTTCTTGTCTGGCGTTTCTTGTAGGATTGCAAAAATGGTTTCTCAAATTGATTTCGTTTCTCTTCTAAGAATTTGCTTAATTGTTCTACATGATGTGAGCGCATTGTTCTTTGTTTGGAACTCGAAGCCAGGAAATGTTTGAAGGGAGCATAAAGCGATGTGAAATCACGGTCTTCATAATCTTACAAGGATAAAGTTTTAGATATGACGCCGGGACTCCAAATTTACACATTTCTTGTACGTTTAAGATAGTTGATCTTCAGCGCATTTTTCGGGTACGTCCGTAGCAGGTGATTAACAGTTTTAACGAAATCAGTCAAAAATAATGATCTGAAAGACCTCTTTGTTAGTCACTCACCTCACTTATCTCTTCTCTCTTGCCAGCGAAGAAAGCCAGATAACCAGACGATTATGCTGCTGCCTTTGTCAGCCAGCCTCTGAGCGTGTGAAAGACCTAAACGGTTTTGCCGCTTGAAATCGTGTGCTTATTATATAAGGGAAATTATGAAGGCGTTTCTTGGAAAGGAAGTCTTTATGAAGATGATTCGCTTGCATTTTGTAGCAGGGCGTTATAATTAATTTGAAACGGAAAGCGAATTAAACTTAATTTATAATTAAGACTTCTGCCATGCAGCAAAAATGGTTTTTGTCCTAGGAAAGTTCTTGTATAAAGTGCCCCCGTGAACGAGAAAAGGATTCAAACTTTACGTGATTCACGTGTTCATATCGGGGTTGCAAACATTTTCGGCTGCAATAGACCAATTTCGATTCAAAATTCAGTCCTAAAACAAAAGACATCATCTGGAGGCTCTGGGGAATAAATATAAGGATTTGAATGAGTTTATTCCCCAGAGCCTCGAGATGATGCCTTTCGTTTAGGACTGAATTATATCGAATGTGGTCTATTAAGCACCTACATAATATTTTGGACGACCTTAGACCTCATTAATAAGCAAACTTTATACTTGGAAAAATAATAATTAAAAGACACTAAAGGAACTTTCACACTATTGCATGTCTCACTTTCAGATTTCAGGTTTTTGTCAGACCAAATTGCATCCATAACTGCGAGGATCACAGCATTACTTGATTTCATATCCGCAGTTCAGTATATGGTTCATTTCATATATCATTTTGTTCATTGATTCATTCCTCACGGGAACATTAGAACCCACAAATGACCAGCTCCCAACTTCAGTGGCTTCATAGCTCAGTTGGTTAGAGCGTCGCACCAGTATCGCGAGGTCACGGCTTCAAGCCCACTTGAAGTCCTAAATTTTCAGGCTTCTCTACGCAATTGCTAAAATTGCGTCCATAACTGCGAGGATCATAGAATGACTTGATTTCATATCCGCAGTAACTGTTCAGTATATGGTTAATTTCATATATCATTTTATTCATTCATTGTTTGCACGAGAAACATCTGATTCAGTATTTCGCCCGGGGCTAATTAGTATTAAGAGAACCCGAAAGAATGGAAAGCTGTCAAAGCTTTCATTTAGTTAAAATCACACGAATTCACCTCCACGATTACATTACAATTGAATCGAGCTAAAACTCATTCAAATTGACGTTTTGGAGTAAGTGAAAATCGTGAACTAAACACATTCACTGTCTCCGCTGAAACAAAGGCAAAGTTCTATCTACATTTAGTCTACTATGTCGAAAATCTTATGATCCCAAATCACTGACAATTATTAGTTGAATAGCATTAAATGTTCCACTTTCCAAGCTTATTATCGAAAATTTTAATCCTCTTCTTGTATGGTCATTTCGTTGAGAGGACGTTTCTTAGAAAGCGCGGTATAATGCTTTCCAGTAAAGTCAAGCAACCATAAAAGAAACTCAAGGCCAAAACCCTTGTTTGTGGTGCAGAAGAATAAGCTCTACGTACAGACACGTTTTTCAATTCCCTATTTTATCAGTCAATCTCTGTATTTACACATTCCAGTAAGCGGACATTTTTGAAATTAAAATTGGATTTTTCCTTTGTTTATGCTTTCTCTTAAGCGGACACCCCTCGTATAATAATTGAATCTTGGCAATGAAGTTTGTCTTTGATTTGCAATTCAAACAAAACTATGACTTTTGACAGAGCAACAGAACAGTGGGGTCGGTTTTGTCAAATCTCCATTAATGACTCGGAATTGACACTCCTTTATCTAACGCAGAGTCTAAACACATAATTGAATTGAAAGGACTGGTTTTGGGATACAACCGTCGACAAGCATGATTTGTTTCTGTTCTACTTTTCCACGAAATGTGACCTAATTAACATGTAACGTAGAATTCGGAAAGTAGGGGCACCCAAGAGTAACGTTAATTTTAAGACCTTTCTAATGATTCCCGAAGACAACAGCCCTCTTGAAAGTATCGGTCCCTTTAAATTAATTGAAATTCCATAAGAATAAGATCATCAACATTTCAAATCCCTTGTGCCTGTGCTCTTACTGAGGACCACAATGCATTGCGTTTTGCAAGAGAGAAGGATTCCTGTACTGAATTTATCTGCCGATTAGAGACCCGAGTTACTTGCTCGGTTCAGGCTTGCTTGCTGTGGAAGCAATAAACTTTGATCTCGTTTTACCAACTTCAGTCTACCGCAGCACAAAACAAGGGTATTGGGACATGCAGGCTGAGGATCAAAAATTTTGATAATAAGCTTCTTCCGAATATTAAAGACGACATGTCAGTGGTCCCGTTCAGGAGAGGATCAAAAACTGTTCCTCTTCGAGCAAATAGTTTATTGACCGTCGACTCTAATCGAGCTTGGTTGTGACAAGTCGTGCTCGAGTTGATTTGATTCCAAACGGTTTGACTCGTACTCGAATATTGAAGTACCGAGCGTGTTTGCGAACATTCTCGTCCCAGACCCACACGATCGCGCCCAAACAGCAGCAGTGAACAGGGAAATTAAGGACGGTGCCTACTATTGCTATTGCGCATACGTTCTGCGCATCTCGAGATACCAGGGTTTCCTATCGGTAATGCTTACTAATACAGTGATGTTTTCGCGTGGTTTAAAACTATCCTGAGAAAGTAGATCTTAGTAAGTACTCTTGCTATCCAAGCTTCAATTTGGGAAAGAACGCCATATATTGCTTTGTATTTTAAAGCTTTTTATTTAAAATAATGACTTTCAACCCGGGGAACAAAGTCATTATTTATAAATAATGACTTTGCTCCCAGAGGTGAAAGTTATTATTTGTAAATAACAACTTTGGCCAAATTTCGTGATATATAAATAAGACGGTATCTCAGCGACATTTGGTAAATTTATGATTTGTATATAATGCTTTTAGTGTCAAGTATTATTTATAAATCAACTGACCATACCTCGATTATTTATAAATAGTCCGACGGGAACTTGAATCTTATTTATTAAAACATTTCTGTCGCTTTCAATGATTTATTAAATAAGGAAAAAAACGGCGTGAATTGGATCTAAATAATAATTTTACAAACGGCGCTCCATATGGGAGACCCTTTTTTTCTTGAGCAGATGAGACAAATAGGTTGCTAGAACAACAGGCTCCAACGGCAACACAAAATGGACACCAATTGAAACTCTTCACACCATCTCATCTGCGGCACTTAAGAAGATATCTGTTTGTAGTTGATGGTTGTTTCGACCTAAGCTGGTCAGTGATAAAATCAGCCTTAAGATTAGCTAAAGAGTCAAGAATTGTAACCTAGCTAGGTTGCTCAGAAATGGCCTGTTGAGAGAAAAGAAAACAGATAGCAAACATAAAAAAGTAAAGATAAACCGAGTAAAAGGGGGTGCGCCCCCTTTATTCCTCTCAAGGCAACATGACCAAGCGGTCGTTCCCTCGGGCTCTGAGGTACGCGAGGAAAACATCACTTTCATTGCATTAAGTTGCTCGCGAAAGCCCCAAAATAGGGTTCAGGTTTCAGATTATAAGTACCCAACTCCTGACCACGATTCATAGCTACACTTATCTAGCGGGTAATCTTTGACGCTCTCGTCCCAAGGAGAAATCTAATTTCAGGGTAACATTAGACCCTGTAGTGGCCGGTGAACCCAATTGAAAATAGAGTTCAGATTTCTTTGATGTGTCAGAGCTCAACTAATAGCGAGGACTCTTGACTCTTCAACAAAAATACAATACGCCCTGCATAACAAGGGCCAAAATACAGCCGATTTCCAAAGGGGAACGACAAGGGTGCCTTTGGCTCCATGATAAAACAAATACGCCAATGGGGCACCAGCTAGCAAGTCTTCCCTTTCCAATTCTGGACAAATGCATCAACACCCGAGGTCCCTGGATTCCAGAACCTGGAAAAGAATCTGGCGACCTTCTTATTGTAACAATTAGCGAGACAATCAACTGTAAAAGGGCCCAGGAGATCATTCAAAATGTTAAAAACTTTGTCTCTAACTGCCAATCGTCAACATCGACAAATTTGCTCACAAAATCCGCTCTGTTATTGGAATCCCAAGGAGTCCATTCAATTTCAAGGTTAATATAGTGATCGTTACAGATACCTAATTATATTCTCAGGCCAAATTCATGTAAATCCATCTTCATACTACCCACATCAACGATTTTAGCCGTTCCTTGGTTATCCGTGTACTATTTTATCCGGGTAGCGCTTAAAATTAGCTGCAAGCGAGCCTCGAAGGATTATGAACAATTGATTATTTATTGCCGTTTCTCAACAATGGACTCGCTGGACCTTGAAACTTTATCAAGAGAAGTAAATTTATCCTTGTGGTCATCGCCAGAGTTTGAGCGTGACTGATGAATGAGTGACAACCAAGGAAGCTGCGAAGTCGCTTAGATCGGGTTAAATCAGTCAAATAACCGCACAGAAAGCGCGAAAGTCACTAGGACAATAAAGTACGGCTTTTTTAATCGAGAAATTTTCGTGTGAATGTCTTTTTGATCATGAGTTTGTTATCAATAATTTTTACCCTCCGAGCCTGGGCTGCCTGTGTACGCATCTAACGAAAGAGGCTCGTCCCAATGCTTAGCAGCGGCAAGCATCATTTGGAAAGTAGTTATTCTCGAGAGCCTTCCTGTACTTTTCCCCGTAGACAAAATTTTTCCGATAAATGACGCTAGCTACCTGGCCTACTTTAAACTCTAAACTTCATAGACCCGATAACACTAATGTGATAGACAATACTTTGCACCCTCACGGTCGTAATGAATCCCAAACTAGGCCAATCCAAGTGAGGAACTGTGTCAGTAGGTTCCCAGACTTAAATAGCATTCCCAAGGCCTGCTCCCGTCTGACCTTGTAGCTCAGTCGGTAGAGCAGCGGTGATCTAACCCGAAGGTCGTGGGCTCGATTCCCACCCTGATCAGAGATTTTCTCTGTCCTTGTGTGGGCCCATTTCCATCAGTAGGGCTAACGCTCATATGGTTCATATGGGGTAGATACTAAGCACTTCACATTACACTCTAATCAGTTAAGTCTGTCTAAATATAAGTACTACACGGCCAACGTTTGCAAAAACGTAATCCCTAATTATTCTTGATTAAAGTAAAGCCAGCTCGACCTATGTCAGAATGAACTCTGTTTGCCATCGCCTTTGTCGAATCATAATTGTCAGCTATAGCCCAGCCCCCATCAAAGAAAACGACAATTAAAATGCCGCTGGCTATCCACCATGCAACCGAGGGGCGAATGATATTAGTGAAAATATAAGGGGCCACAGAGAGGCCGAAAGGTAACACTGCAAAATAATAATAGCGTGTCTCATTGTGAGCTTTCCATGAAAAACCTAAATATGTTTGGTGTGGTTGGAATATATCGACATGGTGATACCCACTGTTAAGGTCGAAAAACCCCCTTGCGAAACATAAACGAGGGTGTTTTCCAATCCTCGTACTTGATCCTGCGCTTTACCAGGAAACGATTAACATACCTTAAATCTAAGATTCACCTCTTTTTGCCATCAGGCTAAAACGAAACTGATAATGGGTTGACAACAACTGGTTTATAAAATACACGGGTAATCCTAGTACCCGATTCTAATAGCTCAGATTTGTTCATATTATTTGCCTCAGAATACACAGAACGTTGAAGGAAATAATAAAACGTGACACCTTTATATCAATGATAAAATACATAACGACTGTGATACTTGGAGGGATATTATTTGCTCATGGTGTGGACATTTTATCTGATTTTACCCATTTTGCGGACCCTAGGGAAAAGAATTCGACCCAAAGTTCTTCCGAAAAGTCAAATACCCAACATATGCCTCCCCCTTACCCCACCCCTCCTGGGACTAATTGATATTAATAGGATGCCTAAGAGATGGAGGTATGATGGAAGATTTATACAAAAGCCATGAACTCATTGCTACCCAACGCAAACAGTACCAATGTCGGCACTGCAAATAGCTTTTGTACTAGTTTATGTGTACTACTATATTTTTTCTTGCAATGCCGGAGACAGGGCAGTTCTCCTGGAGTCCATACCATTCCCGATTTTTTGCGGAAGTATTTCTAGTTCTGTGCAGATCTCATCCAGCGGGTCACATCTGCAGACCACAAAAATATTAGTTATCTTTGTACATGTTCTTTCTGGATGTAATCTGGGTGTGTAAAAAATTATGTTATTTTATTTCAGTCTTCTCAAGCATCCCAGCGGTCAAATGTGATTGGCTAATTCCGCGAGCTCCAGCGGTCCGGATTTTCCCATCTGGACCCTGCTTACGGACCGCTCCAAATGTCACATTTGCACGTTCGTTTTCACTTTTAAACGAATAGTACATGAACTTCCTTTCTTATTTTGCATTATCAAGCTCACTTTTTCAGTTTAATAATACAATTCCACTGATCCTCTTCAGTGTCACTTTGAAATGGTCGCCAAGACAGTCATACATTGCATTGCATCTTGCGTACGGCCCACGGCCTGCAGCCTTGGACCGTAAGCAATACCGTATGCACAGTTTTTCCCAATACAGACCTCCCTCCCGGCAAATAACATGTATATATTGTACTTTAGACAACAAGAATGGTTGATGAATGGTCTTGTGTAAATTAAAAAGTAGCATGTTCCTTCCTGAGGGAAATATTCAGATTGCCAATACAGCCTGAACTTTACTAATGCCAACCTTAGGCCAATGTTAATGAAGGGCTTGGGTTTTTTCCACAGTCATCATTTTACATTTCTTAAAGGGAACCATTAGTGCCTGTTACTTTATTAAGTCATAGTTAATGAAAGGGGAACTGAATCAGATTAGGAAACCCAGCAAACTTCAAAAGAGGAGGCTATTATTCAATTTTATAAAGATCACGTGACAATGACAGTGCAAAGCAGATTCATGGTCTATGTCACATGACTACCTGTCTCAACCACGGGACTGCCTTTTGAAGTTTGCCGTTTTTCCTTAACCAGTTTCTTCCCCATTAACTATGATACAATATGTACATTTCGCCAATAAAAGTAGAACATAAAACTTTAAGGTAAAAGCTGTTAAAAGTATGAGGCCAAACCTTTATCCAGTTATTGTAAAAACTTCAAGCTGATTTTTTCAAGATAACCCATGCAAATGAAACCACTTTCAAAGGTGCCCTTTGCTTTGTTGTATTTCTTTTATGTTGCTCTACTGTTTTGAACATTTATTGGGATTTTCTACTTTTGGCTCTCAGTCAGTCTTTGCTTGTCATGAAATTTCCTAAAATTGCATCACAGAGCTCCCAACACTGAGCTTAGGTCATCTGTGCTTTGATGTTGCAGTATTAAGGACTTTGCCTACTAATTCAAAGGTATTTTTGGGGGATGATAAATTAAGCACACATTCAGTTACGCGGTCTTTGGTCTCAGGTGTTAATTAGTTTTCGAGACACCCTCTTGTAGAGACAATTAAAGAGGTGTGCATCATTATTCTTCATACAATAAGCTCAGTAATGCACGAATTTTGATTGGTTCTCACCAATGATTTGTTAGAGGACAGACGCATAGCTGACGTCATTGATCATCGAAAACTTATCATTCTTTATTACATCATTAGGACAGGCAACGTTAGGAAATTTATTCCTAATGACTTGCGTGGTGGCTTTTCCTCACTGTACGCGTGCCAGCATGCAGCATCCATTCCAGTTTCGACAGTTTTTGTCAAATATGTTAACTCGCGGTTTGGAATGCTCTGCTTCCTGCTTTTGTAAACGCTGATTCTGTTGCTGCATTTCACGCTGGCATAGCTGACGTCTCTATCATCAAAAACTTTTAATTCATTACACCAGTGACACACTCGGCTAAAGCCTCGTGTTCCACAAAATTTCTGCTCTTATCATATTTTGACGT